>PVIU01011676.1:0-63605 GCA_004026605.1 Ondatra zibethicus | reverse complement strand
ACAAAAAAAATCCAGGAGAAACCATAAAGTGAGTATTTTAGCAAACCTCTATAAATGAACAAAGACCAAAATTAAAAATCATGAATAAATGATATTGTCGTTGAAGGTCTGGTAGACACAGGTGTGAATATAACAATTTCATCAGAATCTTGGCATCCAAATTGGCCTCTTCAGGATGTAAATGTTCAGTTTTTAGGGATTGGAACTTTATCTCAGGTGAAGTGGAGCATGGGATGGGTGGAATGTATAGGGCCAGAGGACAATGAGAAATAGTAAAACAATATGTGGCTAACATAGCGATGAATTTGTGGGGGATGGACATGATTTGTTACAGCAATGGAATACTCAGATTAACATTCCCCCAATCTTAGAAACAATCCATAAATTAATGTATGTTCCTAGGGAAAATATTAGAAGGTATTATAAAGAACAGTCACCAACCATTCAGGTTGTACAAGAACAGGGCACAACAGTTACTGATATTTGAATGGTACCAACAGCCTTATCTTGAAATAGTTGAGAGACAAACCTGTATGGGCAAAGCAATGGTCTTTAACAATAGATAAACTGCAGGCTTTAGAACAGCTGGTATAGGAGCAACTAGATGCTCAGCATATTGAAGAATCAACCAACCCTTAGAATTCTCCTGTATTTGTTGTTAAAAAGAAATCTGAAAAATGGAGAATGGTGACAGATTTAAGAACTGTTAATAAGGTAATTCAGCCAATGGGTTCTTTACAGTCTGGAATTCATTTGCCTTCTTTACTACCTAAAGGATGGCCTCTTATAGTTTTTGATTTAAAAGATTGTTTCTTCACTATACCTTTACAAGAAAAGGACAGAGAAAAATTTGCCTTCAAGGTGCCTACTTAAGGGGCTGGAGAGATGGCTCAGTGGTTAAGAGCATTGCCTGCTCTTCCAAAGGTTCTGAGTTCAATTCCCAGCAACCACATGGTGGCTCACAACCATCTGTAATGAGGTCTGGTGCCCTCTTCTGGCCTTCAGGCATACACACAGACAGAATACTATATACACAATAAATAAATTTAAAAAAAGGTGCCCACTTAAAATAATTCACAGCCTGCTAAGAGATAGCAATAGAAGAGTCTCTCACAGGGAATGTTAAATAACCCTACTCAGTGCCAATATTTTGTAAATCAGCCACTGGAAATGATGCATAAGCAATTTCCTGAATCTATAGTTTATAATTACATGGATAACATTTTGCTATCTGATTCAAATATAGATACTTTAGAAAAAATGTTTAAAGAAGTAAAGAAAATCTTGCTTTGCTGGGGATTACAAATAGCTCCTGAAAAATACAAAGAAAAGATTCTATTATAATTTAGGTTATAAAATATGTTTATAAAAAATTATACCCCAAAAGGTACAAATTAGGAGAGATTGATTGTAGACTCTTAATGACTTCCAAAGATTGCTAGGAGACTCTTCCCATCTATTGTAGTAACGGGAGAGCTTGCTTTTGGTCCCGGCCGCCCAGCTCCCGCCGCATTCCCAGTGCCCGGCTAGCTTATACCTGAAATAATTACATGGAAATTGTATTCATTGAAATACTGCCTGGCCCATTATATCTAGCCTCTTCTTGGCTAACTCTCACATCTTGCTTTAACCCATATCTAGTAATCTGTGTATCACCATGGGGTCATGGCTTACTGGGAAGATTCTAACCTGCGTCCATCTCAGGGCAGAGATTCATGGAGTCTGCCACACTACCTTCTTCCCAGCATTCTGTTCTGTCTACTATGCCCACCTAAGGGATGCCCTATCAAAAGGCCAAGGCAGTCTCTTTATTTAACCAATGAAAGCAACAGAAATACAGAAGGACCTCCTACACCAATCTATGGTGCACTATTGGGATAGATAATGATGACCTGATTAATTTAAACAAAACCGCAGATGGTGACAAAGACTTAAGTAGTCCCAGGAAACTATTAGCTGAAGCTTAGAGAGAATTGGCTTTGATTGAAGAGAAATTACAGAAGGCACATGTGGATCATGTGGATCTGAATCTTAACTGTATTCTGGTTATATTACCTTCCAAACATTCCCCTATAGGAATTTAATGCAGAGGGAAGATATTATCTTAGAATGGATCTTATTGCCAAATAAACAGAGTAAAAAGCTAAAATATTATGTGAAAAAGTCTCTGAGTTAATTCTAAAAGGAAAATTGAGACTTTGTTAATTGGCAGGAATAAACCCAGCAGAAATTATAATACCTTTTAATTATGATGAAATTGACAAATTATGGGAAGAAAGTGAACCCTAGCAAAGAGCTTGTAGTAATTTTTGGGAGTGATTAACAACAACTATATCAAAAGCAATAGAATTCAACTTATAAAGAGAATTAGCTGGATCCTTCCTGTGTACAGGACACACCAATAACTGGAGCCCCTACATTCTATACTAATGCAAATGAATCAGGAAAGGCAGGTTACAAATCAGAAAATTTAAGCAAAATGGATCAAAGCCCTTATGATTCTGTCTAAAAGAATTATATATTATTCTCATGGTACTAAGGGATTTTAAAGAACCTCTCAACATAGTTACTGATTTAAAATATTCAGAAAGAGTTGTTTTACATACTGAAACTGCTGGATTTATACCAGATGATACAGAATTGACTTTATTATTTATTCAGTTACAAGATACCATCAGGAATAGGAATTATCCCACATATATATATAACAGACATCCAATTCCATAAGGGTCTGCCAGGTCCTCTAGCACAGGGCAATGCAGAAATCAATCAATTATTGATTAGAAATGTGCTGAAGGCCTCAGAATTTCATAAAGACATCACACCAATAACAAAGGTTTAAAAAAAGACCTTTCCATCATGTAGTAACAAGCCAAGGAAATTATAAGGAAGTGTCCTTCTTGTTCTTTATACAACCAACACTACTCCCTGCAGGAAGTAACCCAAAGGGTACTCAAAAGAATGAAATCTGGCAGGTGGATGTGTTCCATCTTGTAGAATTTGAAAAACTAAAATATGTACGCAACACCATTGATACCTATTTAGGTTTTCAATGGGCAACTGCTTTGAGTTTGGAAAAAACTGATTTGATAATCACACATTTGCTAGAAGTTATGGCCATTATGGGTATACCTGTAAAAATAAAAACAGACAATGCTCCAGCATATGTCTCTAAGTAAATTAAACAGTTTTTTGTTTATTATAATATAAAGCACATTATAGGTTTTCCACACAACCCAACAGGGTAGGCAGTTATAGAAAGATCAAATCAAACTCTAAAGGATATATTAAATAAGCAGAAAGGGATGGCAAATACCCCCAGAAACAGATTACGTAATGCTTTGTTAACTTTGAATTTCTAAATACTAATGAGAAAGGAATAACAGCTGCAAAGAGAGATTGGATAGTAGAAAAAAACTATGGAATTAAATCAGATGATATGCTTTTAAGATGTACTGACCTTAGAATGGAAACCAGGACATGTGTTATATTGGGGAAGGGGTTTGCTTCTGTTTCCACAGGAGAAGAAAAGCTATGGATACCATCAAAATTGATAAAAATTCAATTTGAACAAAAGGCACCTCTTAATTAGAAGAGATGTTAGTTCACTAAGCACCATGGCCATTTAATATAAACTAACCTATAAAACTAACAAATGCTTTTCAGTTGATCAGATATAACCTGCCAAAAGAGAACCTCCCCAAAATTAGGTTTGGGGAAGGGTTTTGTTTCTGTTTTTTTCAGAATAAAAGTATCCAGTTAAGGAATCTGAAGACTACTGGACAAATAAGACATCTGAAGAAAAAGGACAAATCATCCAGAAAAAAATGTCTCAAGGAAAAGAGTAAATCAGCCTATTGGTATATCACATTTCCAATAGGATAAAATTTCATAAATCCTCCCAATATTTTTTTTGTTATTCTCTACAGACATAATGAAAATAGTCTTTTTGCAGTCCCAGTCTAATTAAAGTTTTAGCTGACTTTGGAGTTGGGGTGTGGTTCTCTCCTTCTCTAAGCCTAAGCATGAAATCCAAAATCTCTGTCTCATGTCAGAAGAGCCACCTGATATGGGACAGAAGAAAAATAAATATTTAAGAACTATTTTATTGCCATTAACCTCATAATCCTTTGGTTTTTATATAGACTCTTTAGCAACTTTTCTTAAGGTATAAATTTTTTAGGTTAATCATATATATGTATATATTTTAACTTTTAATCATGATATTAATGCTAATTAGTTAGAGTACTAACTAATTACAGAAAAAGTTTTCATCTACTTTGTTGTACATGATTTCGGGTTTGAGTTTTTATCAGTTTTCTGCAGTGAGCCATGAGCACATCTAACATCCAAAAGGAGGATGGGACCCCACAATGACGATTCTTCCAGTACTCTGATAATACTACTGAGCTGAAAAACACCACCTAAAAATTGGCTTTGGACTACAAACTGGTCAGAACAGTTTCAACATGGCTAGCTGAGATGATCTAGCCTCACAGACTACTCTAGCCAGGACTTGAGCCAAGCCCTGCACTTTCCCATTATGCAGAGACTGGACAGGGAGGGAGCTACTTCTCCCAGGACTTGACAATTAGCCCAACTTCTTTTTTCAGGATCCCCTAAAGATGCTGCTTCCCCCAGACAGCAGGAAGGAAAAAAGTTAAATTATTGAATCTACTTTTTTGGTTTTTCAAGACAGGGTTTCTCTGTAGCTTTGGAGCCTGTCCTGGAACTAGCTCTTGTAGACCAGGCTGGCCTCGAACTCACAGAGATCTGCCTGCCTCTGCCTCCTGAGTGCTGGGATTAAAGGCATGCACCACCACCACCTGGCCTGAATCTACTTTTAAAAAGCAACTACTAGTTTTAGATGTTTTACATTGTATTGAACTCTTGTATATTGTATACAAATTAAAATATTGATACAAATTTGAGATTAATTTTGTTAGAACATATACACATATATTTCTACTCTTGTTCAAGGTAAAATTCATTTAACAATGTAATGCGAATTTCTAGTCCTTGAAAATTATTGTTAACAACTGTTCAGGATAATAAAGAATTGCAGGTTAGTAGTTAATCACCTATTATTATCGACTTGTAGTCACATTAGGTATGTTTTCAAGGTCAAACAAAGATATATTTTAGATAGACAGGTCATTTTCAAACACTTCAGAGATCTACAGAATATGGCATTTAAGATATTTTAATAACATAAGCTCTTTTTTATGACAATGAGACATGTATGATCCTCACAGCACCAATATACTTCAGAGAAGATAATGGGCATCAAATAAACTCCACCTGGAATTTACTTTCTTTGTGACAAAAGTAAGCCACTGGGCAAGAAAAAGCCCCAGCCTTGACTGCTGAGAGTATGCTGTCCTAATTGAACAAGCAGGACACAAAAGAAAGTGATTGCCAAACATTGTCAAGACAAGGAGGGATAGCCCTTCAGAATATCCTGCTTCACAGAAAAGTCTGTTGGATATGCTAGACCTGTAGGCTGAAGATGGATGCTCAAACTTTGCAGAGGAACTTTGGGTGACTGTTCAGGCAGCCAACTGTCATTTCTCACAGTTTTTGGCGGTCACTTGCTTGTACTTCCTGCTTACTCCATTAATATTATTTCCTTTTTGGGTATCCGAGGAAGTTGAAGACTAGATAATTATAGTTTTCTTTGTTTAACTGATACAGAAAATAAGTTATGATAAAAAGTAAATTAGGTACAAGACTTTGAACTCACCAA
Organism: Ondatra zibethicus; assembly: GCA_004026605.1. Classification (NCBI taxonomy): domain Eukaryota; kingdom Metazoa; phylum Chordata; class Mammalia; order Rodentia; family Cricetidae; genus Ondatra; species Ondatra zibethicus. The sequence continues at coordinate 57,859 of PVIU01011676.1, read as the reverse complement.
GGTAGGAGAGATATGAAGTATTTTCTCTGAATTTGTCAAATGCAAATGGATTAGACATTGTTGATATATTTATTGCCTGTATATATTATATATAGTTATTATACTTATTGTATATAGTTTTTCTTACATTGGTTGTAGCCTTTTTTAATTTTAGACAAAAAAGGGGAAACATAGTGATATTGCACTTGTGTTTTAATAAATAGATTTAATTAATAAATAAAACAGCCATACAGGCCAGGCAGTGGTGGCACACACCTTTAATCCCAGCAGTCACACTAGTTAGTCCTAGAGGCTGAGCAGTGGTGGTGCACACCCTTAATCTCAGTACTAGAGAGGAATGTAAAGTGTGATGAGACAGGCATTCACTCTCTTTCAGTCTGAAGGTTTCATAGAGGTAAGAGCTCTGTAGCGGCCTGGTTACTTTGCTTTTCTGATCTTCAGTTTGAACCCCCAAATCTATCTCTGAGTTTTTATTATTTGTGTTACAATTAAGGGAGGCCATGGGCTGGGGGATGATGGTTTAGAGGGTTAAATATTTGCTTCAATATTAAATATTGAGTTTGGCTCCCCAGAATTCATGTAAAGAAGCCAGGCACAGTGGTGCTCATCTATAAACTCGGTGCTGAATGAGTAGAAAAAGAGATCTCTGGAGCTCAGCGGCCATCCAGTCCAGCAGAATTGGTGAGCTCTAGGCTTAGTGAGAGACCCTGCCTCAAAAAATAAGATGGAGGGCAACAGAGGAAGCCTGTGGCTTATATGTGCACGTGTGCACGTGTGCGCGCACACACACACACACACACACACACATACACACGTGCACACACATATACTGAGCATACACTAAATGGAGTTCATATGGTGATTCATTCCTGTAACTCTGGTGTTCAAGAGGTGTAGGAAGGGAACTCTCAAGCACTAGGTCAGACTGTACTATATAAGAAGAGTCTATCTGAAAAAATATAAAGCAGAATAAAATAAAGAGAACTGTGTTTGTAAATGGTCTGGGCCTATGATATAATAAACTGATGAGATGGAAATATTAATACTCTGTTAGAGATAACTCTGCCTTTAAGGATATCCAAATGCCTTTTGTTCATTTGCTTGTTTTTGACAACATTAAGTCCCAGGAATCAGGAATACAGCAGTGAGCAAAGGAGACAGAAGTGTCTGTTCTATGGATCCTTTCATCTAGTCAATGAGATGGACAAGAAAACAAAAGGGTGTGCACACATGAAGTGCTGAGTGATAGGAGGGAACTAGAGTGGAATGAGGGGGCTGGAGACAGCCATGGTCTAAGTGGGCGTGATCACAAGAGGCCTCACCAAGGCCATAGCCTAGTAAAGACCTAGTGAAGGGAGGGAAGAGGGCCATGTGGGAGGAGTGCAAGGGTCAGGGGTAGGATTGGCAGGTCCAAGGGAAAGCAAGGGGACTCCTCGGCTGCAGCAGCACAAGGCAAAAAAAGATGGTGGAATAAGAGGAAGGAGAAGGGGGCAGAAGCCAGCTCATGAACTGTGGGTGTTGCCATTTGAGGTGATGTAGGACTTGCAGAGAAGAGTGATGTTCTCTCCCCAAAACTTTATTAGGACCTCTCTGGCTGCTTGCTACAAGAGTAGCCCAGGTGCCCACTAAAGTCTTTACATACCCTTGCCCTGCTCAGTCTTTCTCTCTTCCTTGAATCCGCCCATCTGCCATCCACTCCCTGTGGTTTGCTGGACTTAGCTGCTTCCTTTGAAAAGCAGCTAAGTGAAAATCATGCAGTGTGCTTCTGTAAGGTTAAATTACAGAGATTGGGGCTTCTGTCTCGCTCACTTTGGCTGGTATCTCTGTGTGATTGGTTCTGTGGAGAGTGGCAAGGAAGTGTCCAATGATGACCACAAACCACCTGAGCTTGAGTGTGGACTCTTTTTCGCCTGAACCTTATGGTAATGACAGCCCTGGCCAGTGCTTTCCTGTCTACTTTGTGTGGGATGCTCTGAACTGAAGTGACCCAGCCAAGCCACACTTGGATTCCTGACTTACAAACACTGCGATCATAAAACTTTGTCATTGTATATCCACTAATTGGAAGGGAGCCTTTTTCTGCAGCAACTGATAACTGTAGCACAAATAATAAAAACCCAGAGACAGAAATTGGGGTTCAGCCTGAAAACCAGAAAAGCAAACCAGCCAAACCACTAGAGAAGTCTCGCCTCTACCAAGGATGGGCGACCACCAACTAAGAAAACTAAGCCTCTCTATCCTCTCATTTTATATTCCTTCTAGGGCTGGGATTAAAGGCATGACTTCCTAGTACTAGGATTAAAGGTGTGAACCACCATCACCTGGATTTATTCCTGCATTGATCTTGTGTAGCCCAGGGTGACCTTGAATTCACAGCAATCCATCTGCCTCTGTTTCCCAAATCCTGAAATTAAAGGTGTGTGTCACCATTACCTGACCTCTAGTGGCTTTAGCTTTGTCTCTGGTCTTCAGACAAGATTTGTTTATCAAAATACAAATAATATACCACTATAGATAACTATATATAATACACTTAATATGGTTTAGTAAGTATTTGCCCAGGGTAGCCTAACAGATACTTATTCTACTGTGTGGGTCCTACCAGTCAAACACAGGTCTTTTGGATAGGCTGCAGGTGCCTTTACCCCTGAACCCACTCCTTCACATCTTTGTTGTTTGTTTGTTTGTTTTTTGAGACAGGGTTTCTCTGGGTAACAGCCCTGGCTGTCCTGGATCTAGCTCTGTAAGCTAGGCTGGCTTCGAACTCACAGAGATCTGCCTGCCTCTGCCTCCCAGGTGTTGGGATTAAAAGTGTGCGCCACCACCACCCAGCTCCTTCAAGTCTTAATCAGAAGGTTTTCCTGCCAGAGCTTTTCCCTACCTCCACCTCTTAACCCTTCCTGTTTCTCTTCAACCTCTCTCACCATCCGACACATCACACATCTTACCCACGTTGCTTGCCATCTCTCTAGCACTCACTCATAGAATGTAGGTTCCTTGTGCTCAGGGATTTCTGGTTTTGGTGCTTTGCCTGCATGTATGTCTGTGCATCAAATGTGTACCTTCTGGGAGGCCAGAAAGAGGTATCGGATCATCTTGAACCAGATTTACAGATGGTTGTGAGTCTGTCTGTGGGTTTTGGGAATTGAACAGGGGCCCCCTAGAAGGGCAGCCAGTGCTCTCCACTGCAGGGCCATCTCTCCGGCCCTGGGATTTCCATTTGATCACCACTGTATTCTCCATGCCTAAATCACATCTTATGCGTGAGTAGTAGAGTTCAAAGCCGTCAGCTCCCACATTCCCTGCTGAGCCTGAACAGTGAAGGTGGGAACAAAGGCAGTGAGTGGAGTGAGCTGAAGTGTTACTCTGCTCAGCACTACTCCACACACACGAAGAACAGAGAGCATCCATCATCCACACACACAAAGAACAGAGAGCATCCATCAAAGTAAGGCACCGTCACCGGGAGGTGCTGAGAATTCCAGAGTATAAAACCCCAGCAGACAGAGTGAAGCCAACCCTGTGGTATCTGTGAGTCTGACAAGATGGCTCTTGCCACCTTCACTGTGAATGCCTGTAATAGGACTGGAGGAGTGGGTGTGGATATGGTGAAGGAGTCTCAGGTGCCTTTGACTGGCTGTGTGTTCCGTGGTGTTTGTTGCATTAGCTAAGCCTTCTGCCTTCAAGTTCCACATGGAAAATGCAATTCTTAAATCTTAGAAACCAAGTGACAGGAAAGGACAAGAGTGAGGTTGAGAAAGTGGAGTATTTCCCAGTGGAGAATCAGCAGGAAGCAGAGACTTAGACACTTTGTGTGTGTGCGTATGTGTGTGTGTGTGTGTGTGTGAGAGAGAGAGAGAGAGGTGCGATGCAGATGTACGTGTGCATGTATATGTGTGTTCATGCATGTATGTGTGTGTACGTGCAGGTGTGTGTGTGTGATATGTGGTGGGGTGCTGGGAGAGAGGGAGGATGGGGTACATGTGTATGAGATGTGTGGTGTGGACGTGTGTGGGAGAGAAAGGGTAATGTGTGTGTAGATGTGTGTGGGGATGTGTGCATGGTTATGTGTATGCATGCATATGTGTGTGTGTGATGTGTGGTGTGTGTATGTGTGGGAGAAAGAGGATGGTATGTGTATGTGAGCTGTGTGGTGTGTTGTATCTGGGAGAGAGAGGGTGGTATGCGTGTGTGTGTGTGAGTTGTGTGGTGTGTTGTGTATGGGAGAGAGAGAGTGGTGTACGTGTGTGTGTGTGTGAGCTGTGTGGTGTGTTGTGTGTGGGAGAGAGGGGATGGTGTGTGTGTGTGTGTGTGTGTGTGTGTGTGTGTGAGCTGTGTGGTGTGTTGTGTGTGGGAAAAAGAGGGTGGTGTGTGTATGTGTGTGTGCAGGTATGTGTGTACGCGTGTGTGTTTAGGTATGCTTGCCTGTGCATGTGTATATAGAGATCAGACCCCTGCCCTCCAGTGTTGAGACTGAAAACACGTGCAGCTGCTCCCAGCTGTGCACGCAGGTGTTGGAAACCCAGACTCAATGCTTGGGCAGCAAGTGCTTTACACAGTGAGCTCTGCCAGCTCTTCTCTGCTTGTTTGCTTTTTCAAATTTTGTGAATATGCACATGTATAATGTGCACCATGGCATACACGTAGGGGTCAGAGAACAACTCTGTGGAGCTGGTTCTCTTTCATCATGTGGGTTTCAGGTCATCGGGCTTGGGAGCAAGCATCTTTATCCACTGAGCCACCCGAGTGGCCCTTGTCACGCCGCCTTTATAAATAGTACTGTGAACTGTTCCTTGGGCGCTTTCGAAACCCGGTTTTCCTCAGCCCACAGCATCTGTTTCCGAAATGTGCCTGCCAGCCTGCGGAGTGTGTAAACTTGTAAGAGAGACCCTTTCTGGCGGACTAGGCTTTCCCAGCACGTGGTGTGGTGTTGCCTGTGGGCCAGGATGAAGTCCCTAATCCCTTAGACTGGAGCTCAATCCCACCTGCCTCCTTAGTGGGCACTTCTGAATGGTGAAACTCACCCTTCCAAGATGGCACAGTCCTTCCTGTCTTTCTTGCCCTCGCCTCGCCCGTGAAGCGCCTTGGGAGGAAATGTAAAGACTGGCCAAGCCCGAGGGGGATACTAAGTGGGACTGGTCAGGAAATGAGCTCCAACCCAAATTTCCTTCCAAAGAAGTTGTTTTTTAGTGTGGAAGTAAATTCTTGCCACAGGAAGGAGTTTCCACCCCGGCCCACTGAGGAGCTGACCGAGCGGAGGGGAGCCGATCTGAAGATGGAACAGATTCGTAGTTACAAATAGAGAAAGGAGCCATTTGGGGGTATAAATAACCGGTACTAGAAATTCTGCAAAACATATCTGGCCTCCCTAGATAGCAGTTGGTGTGGCCTTTCTTATTTAAAATCTGAACTTTGCGAAATTACAGATGTAGAGACAGAGCATTCTGTGCAATTAATGACAAGAGCCGGGATAAAAGGAGAAATTATCTGAACCCACATCAGGATGAGCAGAGAATTAGATGGGAGACACAGCTCAGCCAGTCACAATCAACACATCCGTCAGTTCCTTAGTCTGAAGGGCTCGGAACTCAACAAGAGAATCCAGCTGCAGCTGCCCAGAGCCCTACAATAAATCTTAGGCAGTTCTCATTACATAATATAATACCCAGCCATTCTCAATTAACCTTTGTCTTATCTTCTGAAATGTAAATTAAAGAACACTTCCCAGTACTTTCATTGTGGAATCAGGAGTAGGGAAGAGCCATCTAACTGCTGCTGAAGGATTCTGGAGCTCAGAGTGGGCAGGGCCAGTGAGTGATTCAGCCTGGACGACACTAGCCTCTCCCAGTGCTACCGGGCTACAGCTTCAAGGAGGAATGACTGGCTGGCCAGAGTGGTTTTCCTGTAGACATCTGGGTGATGGTTTCCACCAGTGCCCTTGGGTATGACAGCTGGTGGCATGGTCAGCTATGTACACATTCCTGTGTATGTTCTGCAGATAGCTGGGCCCATGCCCAAGAGCACTGTCCTTGTCCCTGGGCCAGCAGCACGCCATGTGCATCCATATTAATCGCCTCGCACACTCTGTATGCAGCAATTGGGATGGGAAGAGGCGAGGCCTCACAAAATTTTAGTAAAGCTATTTCGATTTTGGCCAAGGAGAAGCAGAACAGATTTTCAGCTATTTCTCCTGGTAAGATTTGCCCTGGTCTCTAAGATGTTTTTCCTTTAAAACAAATTTATTTGTTTATTTTGGGTGTTTTATTGGGGTTTGGTTTGGTTCGTTGAGGCAGGGTTTCATGTAGCCAGAGCTGACCTCACACTCACTATGTAGCCAAGGATGACGTTGAACCCCTGATCTTCCTGCTTCTCCCTCCCACTGCTGAGATTCTGGGGGTGTGCCACCATGCCCAGCTATCTCTCATCTCAACATCACGAAGAGCTTCGGTCTGTCTCTCTTCAGAGGAGTCCAAGTCTCGAATTCATTCCTTGTCTCTCTCCCTTTTTTATGGATATATGCGGAAAGAAAACCTATTAAGCTCCCAACCCTTCCCCTCGCAATTGCTGAGATGTAGCTTCCATAGAGCATGAGCTGGCCCTCCCTCCCAGCAGCAGGAAGGGCCTTCATGCTGACCAATCCTGCCCATTGTTTATAACATTCCCCTTGACGCCACTGAATTGTTATTTGTGCACATCATTGAAAACTGTGTTTTTATTTAGACAGAAAAGGGGAGGTGATGTGGGATTCCCCTCTATATGCTATGAATATGTTTTAATACCATTGGTTAATAAAGAAGCTGCTTTGGGCCTATTGCAGTACAGAATAGGGCAAGGTGGGAATTCCAAGCAGATAAAGGAGGAGAGAGTAGGTGGAGTCAAAGAGATGCCATGTAACCTGTCCAAGGAGACAAACGCCTAGAGCCTTACCTATAACCCACAAGCCTTGTGGTAAAATATAAAATAATAGGAATGGATTAATTTAAGATATAAGAGCTAACTAGCAGTACGCGTAAGTGATTGGCCAAGCAGTGTTTTAACTAATGCAGTTTATGTGTGATGATTTCGGGTCTGGTCAGCCAGGAATGAACAAGCGGCCTCTGACTACAGAGGTTGTTATGATCAACTTCTTACACTACTGTTCTTCTCCTGTAACCCTTCCTGTTGGCCCTACCAAATCCCCAATTTGTTAACCTTTATTTCTGAAATATAGAAACATTTATCCTCCCCACGTCCAAGGCTGCTCTCTTGAGTCATGCCTTAGGAAATGACGGCCTGTGTAGTTGAATAAAAATGTTTGCTTAAATTTAAAAAAAGAAAGAAAATTGTGTTTTTTAACTGTAACTTCTGAGTGTTTAATTTTGTAACGCCTTAATAATAAAAATAAAGCCTGTGTAGACTTGTCTTTATTCCTTATTACACGAGAAGGGGGTTCCCTGTCACTTTTGACTCCTAGATGTTCCTAGAATTTGATTCTGAGACTAAGTACTGCCCTCCCCTTCCACCAGCAATCTGATGGAGGTATTGTCTCAGCCAAGGCTACTCTTCTCAGATGACCCTGGCAGTGTCAAGTTGACCAATAAACAAGCAAACAAACAAATAGATCTAGCCAGGACAAGTACAGTATTGTCTTTGTATGGCTGGATTATGTCACCCAGTGCTCCCACGTCCAAACATCTTTTTTAAGGTGGATTAATGTTCCATTATACACAGCACACACTGTCATAGCCGGTGACCAATAAACAATGGACATGCATCAAACACATTGTGATTGCTCCTTTTCCACCAGTGGACATTTGGGTCTTCTGCCCTTGGCTATGGCGAATAATGAAATCTGGCTCTCACTCTCTCATACTCTTCTACATTAAACATATCCAGGAGGCAGAAAGTGCTGAGAGAATAGAGCTGCACTTTGCCACAATGGGGGGAAAAACCCAGCTGCCTACATTGTCACTCATTTTGGAAGCAGCTTGCTAGTGTGGAAGTTATTTTGCATACAATTAGCTATTAGCTCGGAGCTCTCAACTCTATTTAAAGCTTCACTTTAAAGTTTGATTTTTTTTTTCTTTTTTTTAGGGCTTCAGAAGTTTTTATTGTCAGGATTCAGAAATGTCCCCATTCATCTGAGCTCTCCAGAATGTTCTATTCTTGAACAAGGACATCCTAAAAAGTTGCACTAGTGTGTGAGTGACTACTGAATCCTCTCCTTAAGTTGCTTCAGCTCTAAGAACTCTTCTATCTTCACCTCGTGGAATGGAACTAGATATGAGGACTGTAAAACATCCTTTCTCATCCCCGCCCCTCTTCCACCCTCTCAAAAACTGCATAAAACAAGCAAGCAAACACAATGGGTGTTGTTGTTGAGGTAACCTTGGATTTTCTCTGCTTTATCATTTGAAAAAGAAAACATTTGTGGATATCCATGTTTTAGCTATTAATAAAACAAACCACTTGTAGCACAGCTCACAAATGGTGGCTTTTTTGAGTGGTGAGCCTCAGCTATCCTGCACACTGTGAGCCCTCCTGGGCGGGTAAGTGGTGATGCTTGAGGCTCCCCAACACCTTCCACCCAGGAGAAGACAGAGGAAGAGCAGCAGAGTTGAGCAGCAAGCCCCTTGGGGGCCAGAGGTCTCCAGTGTATTGTTAAGCTCCCTGTAACTCCAGTTTGTAAACTGGGGATGACAAGCTCCCCTTACCCCAATTCAGAGGCAGAATAAAGCTCCCCTGGGGATTCTGGGACAGTGTGGCTAATAGGGTGTAGTGGTTAAAATGTCCAGGCTAGTCTCGAACTCCTGATCCTCCTGCCTCTACTTCTTCAGTGTAACCACCCATTTGCACCACCACAACCAGCTGAAAAGTGCATTTTAGGGACAGGTGAACGTGGCTTCCAGTCCAGGCTCCACGGCTTCCTAGTCTTCTGAATGTCAGTGATTGGCTCACACAGTTTGAGTCTTAGTTTCTCACCTGTACCACGTACCTGTAAGCCATTCTGTTTGCGGGATCTACCCCATCTGTCCAGAATCTTTTCTCTACCTTTTTAATTGTAAGGTCAGCCATCCCGTGGAATAACCCCCCACTTCCTTCTATCAGTGACAGAGAGGCTAGGACCCAAGTGTCTGACCAATGTGTTGCATCCCCTGTCCCCTGAGTTTGACCCAGGAAGGAGTGTAAGACTGGTCTAGTCCATCAGATCTGTTAAGTGAGGCTGTTGAACATGATGCCCTTTAGCGGGAGCTTCTAAAGGGGGCAGACAGGAGGCAGGGGACACAATCATTCATGCATCCTGCCACATGGGAAATGGGTGCGCGAGAGAATAGTCGTGGGCTGGGGGCATGGTTCAGTGGGCCGTGCACTTGCTACGTAAGTATGAGGACCCAAGTTTCGCTCCCCAGAGCCCGTGTAAAGCCAGATGCAGCAGTGCCTGTCTTTAACCAGCATTCCTGCAGCGATACAGGAGGAAAGACAGGGAAATCCCTGGAAGCTTGCAGGCCAGTTAGCCTGGATGCTCAGCAGCAAATGACAAAGAAAGCCTGTCCCTAGATGGGGGAAAGCGAGGACCACACCTAGGGCTGTCCATGGCACACACATTCCTGTATGCACACACACACACACACACACACACACACACACACACACACTACACCTACACAATATACTCCCCCCAGACACAAAAGTAAGTGAAAAATGATTATAAAAGTGATAGAGCCACATAAAAGTGACAAAGGGCTAAAATAAAAAAAAAAACCCATAGAGTGGAGAAGAGGGGAGGGAGGGAGGGAAGGAGGGAGGGAGGGAAGGAGAGAACCTGAGTACCTGGTTTTCCCAGCTTTGAAAGCAAAGGCTTCTGTATATTTCCTGTTTCTAGCTTTAGGTGACATTTGTCACTGGAAGTCCTGGCTCTAGGCTCCTTCCCACTGTGGAAATAATGGCTGTAAAGGAGGTTCAGTAAACTGTGGTTCACATCTTCCAAAAGGGGTACTTTTTGGAAGGATTAACTGAGGTGGGAAGACCCTTTCCTTTAGTGAGCAGCCCCTTCCCATGATGGCTCAGATACAAAGAGGTCTGAGGGGAAGGCAGTGCTGCCTTTGCCTGCTTGTCGTCACTCCTTGATGGTAAGTTCATTTGCTGCAGAAGCCAGTTTCTCCAGCCCTCCAACACGCACTGAAAATGTCCCGGTTTGTGTCAACTTGACCCAAGCTAGAGTTAGCTGGCAAGAGAAACAGCAACTGAGAAAATGCCTCCATCAGATCACCTGCAGGAAAATCTGTGGAACATTATCCTGATTAATGGTTGATGTGGGTGCTGCTACCCCTGAGCGGGTGGTCCTGGGTAGAAGATAGCGAAACAAGAAAGCCATGAGGAATAAGTCAGTAAGGAGCACTCTTCCATGGCCTCTGCTTCACTTCCTGCCTTTAGGTCCCTGCCTTGAGTTCCTGCCCTGAATTCCATCAGAGATGGACTATGATGTGGGAGTTGTAGGCAAAAAATAAACCTTTCCTCCCCGAGTTGCATTTGGTCAATATTTTATCCCAGCAACAGAAGCCCTGAGTACGACTGAAGGCAAATGGATCTCCAGGGCTCCTCCAGGCCTTCAGTACCTTGGTACCCAGCTGGGACTTCTGAGGCATCTAACGTCATGAAATGAGCAGCTAGTGGGTTCTCAGCCTCTCCAGGGTCCTGATAGCCGTTGTTGGACTACCCAACCCATATCACATAAGCCAATCTAGGAAAACCCCTTTTGGATACATATTTATTCTATCTGTTCTGTTCCCATGGAGAATACTGACTGATCTGATACAGTAGAGCTGAGAGGAACCATCTAGACTGAATCCTTCAGAGCCACTTTCTCACAGAGAGGAGCATTGGACTAACAGCCTGTTCCAGTCAGTGGCAGGTCTGTGATGAGAATCCTAACGGGCAGCTTGCTCCTCAGCCAGAACGCACAGTTTTGCCTTAGTCATTAATTTCATTTTCAGAAAACACCCGCGAGAATTTGGACAAAAGACTTAATCCTTTTCCTTCCTAAGCCATTTGCCTAAACACCCCCTCCCCCACTAAGAGGTCCATAATCAGAGCCTTCCCCTTCTCACGCTTTGGGAAAACCAACCAATCAAGACAGCCGTGAAGGAACATAGAGCCAGGGCTTCTGGTGACGCTGAAGGCCCTAGCAGGGAGGAAGAGGGGCTTCTGAAGAAGGACCAGGACAGAAGGGTGCCAGAAGGCATCCTGTAAACTTGCCCTTTGCACAGCAGCAAGCAGGCAGAGGGGTGGGGGCCCTACCTGTTTTGGGCAGGAGTCTTGGACCTGTTCCCGCAGTGGACGCTCACTCTTCCCACCTCCTTCTTAGCTGTTGTTCATCCTTCCTGTCTACTCCCTTGCTCTCTTCTGTGTAAATGGAGACTGCATGTTGGTTTCCCGACCGCCCAGACCTGAATAATCACACAGAAACTATATTAGTTACAACAGTGTTTGGCCAATGACTTAGGTGTATTCCTAGCTAGCTCTTACATCTTAGATTAACCCATTTCTATCAATCTCTGTATCACCACGAGGTTTTGGCTTACTGGTAAGGTTCCAGCATCTTTCTTCTTTGGCAGCTACACGGTGTCTCCCTGATTCCACCTTCTTTCTTCCTGCTTTCAGTTTAATTTTCCTGCCTAGCTATGTTCTGCGTTGCCGTAGGCCAAAGCAGCTTCTTTATTAACCAATGGCAGTGAAACATATTCACAGCATACAGAGGGGAATCCTATATCACTTCTGCTCCCCATTCCTTCTTTCTACCCGTGTCGTCCTTCTGTTTGGCTCTATCCTTCTTAGGAGATTAAGTTACAGAAGGGGAAGCCATATTCTAAAGTCAGAATTGCCCAAACTGTGATTTAAGGTCAGCAGTCCCAACAGTTGCTAATGTAACTTTGATGCATTTGGATAGAGTTCTGTGGGCAAACCATCAGTTACCAAGTTCTACAAAAAACTTCACAGAATTGGGTGTGTAACAGCTGTCATGTCACCTTCTTGTCCTGAGGTCCAGTTGACTCTGGACATGAGCCTCTCTACGCCACTCACCTAATGGCAAGTCTATCCTTCGACCTTCCTCCTGATCCCGCCCTCACCTCTCTCACCTCTCGAGCTGTTGGCAGGATTCTGAGATATGTCCCGGAATTGAACCCTCAGGGCCCAGGATGGAGTGACTTCATCAATGAGCCCAGGCCTGCCTGGCCATGTGAAGGTGAATGGCTCTGTCTACCTTGTCAAGCTCAACTAACCAACTGTAGGGAGCTTGGCTGGATCTAGAACCTGAGTTCCAAGAGACCTGCTGGCCAACTGTAGGGAGCTTGACTGGGTCTAGAACCTGAGTTCCAAGAGACCTGCTGGCCAACTGTAGGGAGCTTGGCTGGATCTAGAACCTGAGTCCCAAGAGACCTGCTGGCCAACTGTAGGGAGCTTGGCTGGATCTAGAACCTGAGTTCCAAGAGACCTGCTGGCCAACTGTAGGGAGCTTGGCTGGATCTAGAACCTGAGTTCCAAGAGACCTGCTGGCCAACTGTAGGGAGCTTGACTGGGTCTAGAACCTGAGTTCCAAGACAACACAGGCCAACTCTAGAGAGCTTAGTTGGGTCTAGAACCTGAGTTCTGAGAGACCTGCTTCCTCATTTGCCTTATTGAATCCTGATAGTTGCCCAGGGTCCTATCTGGTGCCAGATGTTCCCAGTCTCTGTCCCTTTTCATCTTGGAGGATTTTTAGCTTCTCCCTGCTTGTTCCCAGCCCATTCTACCAGGCAAAAGCACTTACCTTTCTCCTTTCTTTCTGTTAGGATTTGACAAAACCTCTCTTAGCCAAAGGCAGAAAGTGATAATTTGATCTTACAAAATAAACATCCTCTCTATCAAGAGGTCACTAAAAGCTAAGTACTTTCTCCAGAAAAGGGGCGGGGGTGGCTACAGTGAGAACGAGTCAGAAAATAATGCTCAATAAAGTGCGCCATCATTCAAGGGGAGACTAGACACCTCTTAGAGGACTCCTGTGCTGGGGACTCCCAGGAGACAGACGGAAACTAGAACCTCTGTGTGCTTCTGATAGGACTGCTCCCCACCCAGCACCCAAAGGACCTGAGAAACCCTGTGCTAGACCATGACTGCCGATGGTCCTGTCTGTGGTCTGGGTCTCTGGTCATGGACCAGCCTGTGAAACCACCTAGTCTGTATATGAAAGGGCAGAGAGACCTGTAATGTGACAGCAAGGACACATGAGACGGGAGAGGGCCAATTAGCACAACACAGATGCCATTGTCCCCACCACTCTCCGAGCTGGCTAAGGAACCTGGAAAGTGCGAGGGCCTGGATGCAGTGTCTCTGCACCCTTGGTTTCTTTGTGGCTTAGATTAACAGCAGCAAGAAGATGATCGTTTTTCAACACAAAGGCCTTTTCTGGAGCACAGCCAGCGCTGTCCCCTCCCCAATACACACACATGTTATTTCAGGAGTAGAGTGATTTTGGCTGTGGTATTAGAAACAGGCTGTCAAAAAGTTAACATGTTAACTTTAAGCATGTGCAGAGGTACGAGTGGCAATTTGAAACTGAGACACTTTGTACAGTGTTGAGGCTACAGTGGCTTTTCCCCCTTGGTCTTTATTGACCTTTGCTGGGTGGCACCATGTGAGGCTGCTTTTAACAGCCTGGCGACAGAGACAACAGGCTCTGGTGGACATAAGGTACTAAAGGACAAGAGAGAGGCCTCAGAATCATCAAGTTATAGTCCCAGGGGTCTAAGCCCAGAGCCTGTTTAAGAAGTGGCCCTGCAACCCCAAGAGGGAGAGGAACGAAGGAAAGAGCTCTGCTTTCCCTGTGTTAGACCCCCTCTCAGCACCAGCTGTGCCCTAGTCCGGATCTCTGTATTCAGACTTTCCTTTGGGCTGCCAGTTCACAAATAATGACATAGAGACTTATTAATATGTATGAAAGCTTGGTCCAAACTTAGACTTCTTCCAGCTAGCTCTTATAACTTAAAATAACCCATTTCTAGTGATCTACATTCTGTCACACGGTCTGGTTATTTCTCCTCTATACCATATGTCCAACTTTTTTCAGTATTTTGCTGGCAATTCTCATGTATCTAGATTCATCCCAAGTTCCTCTCTCTGCCCGGAAGTCCTGCCTAGTCTCTTCTGCCTAGCTATTGGCCACACAGTTCTTTAGAAAGCCAATCACAGTGACACATCTTCACACAGTGTAAATGAATATTCCTCAACATTTCCCACTTTTTGTCTAAATAAAAAGAAAAGAGTTTAAATCTAGCACAGTAAAACTATATGTAATAAGAACAGTTACCAGGTAAGAGTTACCTCCACAATGTCCAGTACATTTGTATTTGGCAATATCAGAGAAAATATTATCTGTCCTGTCTTGTTGAATCCAAACTTTTATACCTAAACCATTTTCTATTATAACTTATATTACCATGCTAAAAATTCTTTTTAGACCTTAAAACATCTTCATATATAAACAACTTAAGCTTTATATCTCTGAATCTCATATACTTTACATCTTTTTTTGTAAGTTTCTTTTCTGAATTTGATAACAAAGAAAATGGTTTAAGTATCTAGTCTTCAACTCCATCAGAGACCTGAGAAGGACAAAATATTAACAAAATAAATAGGAAGTGAGTGCAGAGAAAACAACTTCCCAACCTATAGAAATGACAGAGACATCTGGCTGCCTGAACAATCACCCAGGGTTCCTATGCAACATTGGGGTACCCATCTTCAGCCTATAGGCCTAGAATACCTGACAGACTTTTCTATGAAGCAGAAATTTTGAAGGACTGTCCTACCTTGTCTTGGCAAAATTTGACAGTTGCCTTCTTTTGTGTCCTGCTTGTCTAATTTGGGCAGTATACTGCCAACAATCAAGGCTAGGGAAGTTTCTTGCCAAGTGTCTAACTTTGCCACATTGAAAACAAAATCCAATGGGGGTTCTTCAATGCCTATCAACCTTTTTTTATATAAAATGATTCCAGGAGCAGAACTATCTCACTGTCATGAAAAGCCTCATGTTACTGAAACATCTTAAATGACACATTCTGTAGCTCTCTGAAGTATTTGAAGACCATTTATCTACCTAAAATATATCTGTTTAACCTTGGAAACATACCTAGCATGACTACAAATTGATTGTTAGAGATGACTAGCTACTAACCTGCTTTTCTTAATTATCCTAAATAGTTTGTAATAATAGCTTTCAAGGACTAGAACTTTACATTACATTTTAAAATGAGCTGTATAGATACAATACCCAAAACAAGAGTAGAAACATGTATACAGTATGTTATAACAAAAATAAACTTAAATTTGTATCAATATACAAAAATCCATACCTATGTAAGATATTTAAGACTAGTAGTCACTTTTAGTCTAAAAGCAGTCAACAATCTACACTTTTATCTTATCATTCCCATATCCCCCCTATTTTCTTTTCAGAAGGAGATTCCTGAATTCAACCTTTGCTAGTTTCCTCCCTTACTGTGACCAATGACAACTTGAAATTAATCCCCCTAAACAATGACAAACATCTATAACCCACCAAACAACCAAAAACCATCACCCTACCTCTTGCGAATGTGGGCATCATGTTCTTAAATTATTTCCTGTTGTTTGGGCGTGATGTCATCTTTAGGGAACTCTGAGAAAATTGGGATAATGGTCAAGTCCTGGGAGAGCTGGCTGTATCCTTTGTTGTCCAGAGTCTGAATAATGGAAAGTGTAGAGCTTATCTGAGGTCCTGACTGGAGGAGTGCATGGCACTGGACCCTCTCAGCTAGCTGCTTTGAAGCTATCCTGGATGTAGATTCTTGAGGAAACTGCCACAGAGGCATTCTGAGAGGCTGGATCACCTGGGCTACTTGTTTTCATTAGTGTCTGGTTCTTTTTGTTTGTTTTGTTTTCTGAAAGTGTATAAACTTTTAAAGGTAGTATACATATCTGCATTAACACAAATATGAAATGTACAGTATGCACAAATTAGCTGAAGATGGTTTTCTGTTCTGTGTCTGAGCAGGTAAAAGGCATCTGTCAACTTTGTAAGTCCATTTGGACTGCAAAACCCTTCACACAGTATAAACAAATATCTCACAACAGATCTCTAAAATCTGTGCAGAAGGAGTTGCTAGAACCAGGGCACTTTTCCTGGGTTGGGCTACGCTGAGTCTGTAAGAAGCTAGGCTGAAGGCAAGGGTCACAGTGAAGCACCTTGCTGCTTTCACAGGGCAGTGGATCTGCACAGACCCATTGTTTAATTTGCCTTTTATTTAAAGTTCATGGTCAAAAGTCACTTGATGTCCTGATCATGGTCCGTCATGAAGGGAAGTCAGAGCAGGAACTCAAGGCAAGAACTTAGAGGCAAAAAACTGAAGCAGAAGTCATGGAGGAACTCTGCTCACTGGCTTGCTCCCCATGGCTTCCTCAGCCATAGTTTCCTCTTCTCTCACAGTTATAGCTTGTCTCATGTTGATAAAAACTAAACAGACAAAACAACAACAACAGCAACAAAAAACCTAGCCAGTGCACCTATAGAGTTTCCTCCCTCTTCATCTTCTCTGCAAGGCCCCTCTCCCTGTGCCTTTTAGAGACCCTGCCTCCAGTCATCCACTATTAGAGGTGAAGGGTGTGCCCACAATCATTTAATCCAGGGCCCTACGATACTGAAGCCCAGAGAGACCAGCCTAAGGCCACACAGCTGGGGAGCTGCTAGCTTGAGATTAGAACCCAGGACCCTTCTCCTTTCCTCCTTAGCTCACCGCCTGATGAAGAGTCGGCGTACCCTATGCAGAGGACCATGAACTTCAGTATCCCCTGAAGGACAGCTTAGAATTTCAGGTGTGGAGTCCCAGATGGTCTGTGTCAGATCGGTAGGGAGGGCACTCGTAAAACCGCCTCTTACACACCGCTGTCTTTGGTAACCCTCTGAGGCCCATGTCACCACCAGTTGTATGTGAGTGTTGCACATAATTTGTTACTAATAATACAGTACCCGGTTGAAAGAATTATTTACTTCGTGAATAGAGCATCTACAATAGCCTGACTCACACATTTGCATAATAATCATCTCCCTTGATCAGCTCAGAAAGTCATGGAGATCCCAGTAGCACTTGGGAACAGCCTGAGTATGAGAGGCTTGCATTTTTTGCTTTTAGTGCTGTGTTTGAGACAAGAGCTCATGTAGCTGAGGTAGCCTCAAACTCTTGTTTTGTTTCCTGAGTGCTGGGATTTGCTTACATTTAAAGCTTTATTTTTATTATTATCTATGTGTATGTGTTTGCCACTGTTTGTGTATGCCACTTGTGTGTAGGTGCTTGCAGGGGCCAGATCCCATCGGAGCTGGAGTTACTGGTGGTTGTGAGCAGCTTGATATGGGTGTTGGGAACCAAACTCAGTTGCTCTGGAAGAGCAGCAAGCACTCCTAACTGGCGAGCCACCTCCCCTGCCTCGTGACATTTTTGCTACGCTTTGTTTTTTATGTATTCACAGAAGTGCCTTAATAGTGACTTGACCCTTGTGTATAACGCTCCCCTCAGTGGGTCCCTGGGACCAGCCTTTAAGCATGCCAGCTTGGGAGACAGGTAAAGCTGGTTTTAGTCCATGCTGTACACAAGAGTTACTCAGAGCTCTTGGTTCCTCTCAGTTTATTTTCCTCAGGTGTGAATTGGGAATGCAAAGTCCTCCCCATTAGGGTTGCTATGGAGACTAAGTCACTCAAAAGCGTGTATGAGAACCTTGATGGGGATGGGCAGGGCTCCCCACAGCCTGAGAGAGGGGCACTTGGACCTTGCCGCCTGCCTCACTCCTGTGTCTGGCAAGGAAGACACTCTTGTGCCTCCACATGGGTAAGGCTCAGAAAAAGAACGGACAGAAGGGGCACTTTATTACCAGCCATGGTGGCCCTTTGCTGCCTTTGCCTTCACTCAGTGGTGACTTATGGCTGAAGCGGGGCCCATCTTTTCCTTGTCCCTCTTCCATTACCAAAGTTTCTACCTAGCTCTGAGTTGAGTTCGGCGAGAAGCCGGGCAGGAAAGGCCTGGGATGAATGGACAGCAGCCTCAGCCTTAGCCCATGAGCCCCTTCTGTGGTGAGAGGAGCAGGGATGCTGAGCTCAACCATCGCTGAGTGAGTCACTCTTTCGCTGAGTCCTACCTCCCCTCTCTGCTGCATTGATTTCCTTTCTGGGATAGAAAGCAAGAAGCTAGCAACTCTAGCGACATGTGGGGAACCCAGTGGGCTGGCAAATTTGATTCTCACACAAATCTTCCCCATCTCCGCTGTCCTCCCATCCTCCTCGACCTACCCATCTAAGCTATCAATAGGCCATTTTGCCATCTCAGTGTACTGATAGGCAAATGTTCACACTCGCAAGAAACCAATTTTCTTATTCACTGCACACTGGCCTCATTAAGTCCTGCATTATAAGTGACATCTCAGGAGGTGACACGCCCCAGGCTCAGGGACTGTCCTTAGTGTGTCAATTCCTCATAAATAATGGTGGAAGCCCAGTGGGAGCAACTGTCCTTATTAATCCAATGCCTTATACCACTGCACAGTCAAAAACCAGATTCCAAACAAGCCAAGACACAGAAATAATGAGAGTTCCCAATATCAGATCGATATTCCTCAGGACACTGGGGCAGAGAGTTGACAATGGCCCTGTGGTGGATCAAGAGACTGAAGAATGGCTTGGTCTGTGTGAGTCCCCAGCTTTGGTTTCTGATTGCAAATTAGAGAGAAGTCTTTTAAATAGCATTTGTTCCCCAGCTCCCTCTCTTGAAAGGTGATGCTGGGCTCTCACCCATCAGCAAAGGAGCTCATTAGCACTTTGGAGGCTCACATCAAGGGCAGCTCTTGTTGCCATTTGTAGGAATCAGATTGTTGTTAATGGCCCATTCCTCCTGTCCTTTGGACACAGACAATTTTTACAGTGACGGTTTATCTGGAAATGAGTGGATGGATGTAGAAAGCCTGTGGGATGATTAAAACTACCTTGGTAGTAGGATTAGCATGGGGTAGATTTATAGTGTTGGGTTGTTCATCAGTCTTAGTAAATCCATTGTTTAATCTCTTGCCTAGTCACAGACCCATAAGGAGGGGAACCTCAGATACTCTTGGTAATAGACTCCAGCCTTGCAGTTGGCTTGGGCCAAGACACAGAGGCCAACCTTCCTTTAGTAGCAAAAAGATTCCACCTGAGGTCTGGCAACAATGCGCTGTCTTTCCTTTCTCACTCCCTCCCTTCCTTCTTTTCCAACCGTGTGGGGGGGTAGGGGTGGTGTTCGTGTGCAGGCAGGAGGACAGCCTGGAGCATCCTTCCTCAGGTGTCAGTCACTCAATTTTTTCTTGGAGAAGGGCCACTCATTGACCTGGAACTCACCAAGTAGAGTAGGTTGGCTGCAGGAAACCCCAGGGATCTGCCTAGCTCTGCCTCCTTGGTAATGGAATTACAAGCACATGCCACCATACATGGCTTTCAATATATATATATATTTGCTTATATTATAAATAATATTTTATTGTTTGAGGATGTCATGCAATAGACTTTGATCACATACTTCTCCCCCTCCCCCCACTCCTCCCCTAATTCCTCCCTGATCCATTCCCTACCTCCTCCCTTTCCAAAGAACTGGCCCTGGTGTTTAACCCAGGGTGATGATGCAGGGGCTGGTGTTCTGTAGGGCAGCATGTCATCCTGGCAGGCTCTGCTGCCTGGGACTGAGACGATGAACACCAGTGCCACTGATGAGGTCACCTTGGGATGCCCTGTGCTCCTTCTGGTCAGGACCAGGTGGAGTGGAGTCTACTGATGGGGCCTGAGATGAGGCACTGGTTTTGATCTATGCAAACATGGGACTGGTTCTCTGACCAGAATGTCTATTCTGATTTGAAAGATTGACATAATGGTCTACCCACATTTTGATTTCCTTTCAGGGAACTGCTTCCTTACTGCTAGATATAATTTTGATAACACTATACATGCAGGTAGCCTGTTCCCCAGGGCATGGATCTGAGCTTAGGCCAATCAGACACTATTGGGCCTCAGCTGGAACCTTTTTACTACTGAAGGAAAGTTGGCTGCTGTGTCTTGGCCCAAGTCAGCTACAAGACTGGGGTTCATTACCAAGTATATCTGATACCTAGTGAAGTTCAGTGACATACAGGTGGAAGGCATGCAGCTGGTCCGGTTCCCTTCTGCCTTGTCTGAGCTCAGTCTGGGTACACAGGCCCATTCGCCCAGTCTGACCCTTGACCTCAGCTTGGTTGGCACAGGGCATAGGGCTGTTAGGTGGAAGGAGAAAGTGACTATCACAAGTTGTTCTTTGGCCTCCACACACATGCTGTGCAGTATGCAGGCCCCCCAAATAAATAAGTGTAATAAAATATACATTTAAAAAGTTTTTAAGCAAATGAAACCTCCATGCCAAGGTCATGATGAAATCCAAATCTCCCCTTCAGGGACCTTGACATCTGTACCTTGTATCTATTCTTAAGGATTCCGGTGCCAGGTCAGGATTAAGCATAACTGATCTGCAAAGACAAATTATGCCTGTTTTCTAGGGATGGAGTAACAAATTATCACTTAGTTACTAAAACGCCTGAGATTCATTCCCTTACAGTTCTGGGGGTCAGAAGTTCAAAGCAGCCTCCCTAATTCAGCTTCACTAAAATCAAGGTGTGAGCAGGGCTGGCGGCTTCTTCTGTTCTTTTCTGCTTCTCTCCGGCTGCACGGGTTATTGATTCCTGGTCCTCTATCCACCCTGATGGCCTCTTTCTCGCTCTGCATCCCTGGAACGGCCCTGACTTTCTTTCTGATATGCCAGGGCCCTGGCAATTACAACTTGCTCTCTCGGATATTCCGGTATAATCTCTCCATCTGAAAATCAGCTGATGGGCAACGGGGTTCAGCATTTGCAGGCATTCTAGGATTAGGCCTGGGGCGGTTTGGGTGGGGCCATCCTTTTGGCTTCGATTCAGACACTGAATCAGGCAAAGTAGTATAATTTGGTTCTGCCTTGCTGGAGAGCTGCTCAGGTGAGGTGCTGAGGGATTCTAGGCCAGCCAACGCTACACAGTGAGACACTGTCAAAAAACAAAACCAAAAAGACTTGACCTTTAAAAGACACAGGGAGAGTCAGGAGGAAAGGTGTCCTGGAGTTCCAGGCACTGGAAGTGACTCTCATTGGCTCTAGACGGTCTCTTGACAGCATTGGTGAATTTAAATCAGCCACTGGAGAAATATATACATACATACATACATATGTGTGTATAACATATGATATATAAATATGTGTATATGTAATACATAATTAGAAAATGTGATAAATTGGTTTAGTGGGTTTTTTCTATTTTGCTTTCAGCTCTTCCACAGTCAAAGTTACCCACTTCCTAGCACACTACTGCCTAGACACCCGTGGAGCTGAGTCTTGAAGAAGCAGGCACCAGTGAGGTGTTGCATTCACTCTGAAGGCTGTCTGTTTCCACTAAGTATAGTGGAGGCCCCTTCTGGGGAAGTCTGGAATTCCAATGCCTGGAAAGCAGGCTTTTCAAATACTCCTGTTCACACAGTGTGGCGCTTTGAATGTAATTGGCCCCCATAATCTCATAGGGAGTGGCACTATTAGGAGGTGTGGCTTTGTTGGAGTGGGTATGGCCTTGTTGGAGGAAGTGTGTCACTGTGGGGGCGGGCTTTGAGGTTTCCTATGCTCAGGATACCCCCCCCAGTGTCTCAGTCAACTTCCTCTTGCTTGAAAGATGTAGGATGCTCAGTTCCTCCAGAACTACATCTGCCTGCCTGCCGCCATGCCCCCTACCATGATGATAATGGAGGCCTGTGTCTCCTCACAGCAATAGAAACAGAACTGAGACACATGGTTACTGGGTTCCAGGTGAGGAGGAGCTGGGGTGGGTTTCCATTTAAAACCCAGAGTTGATCAGTGGGTAGGGACTGAGAGTCTTCTCAGAGACATGCTTGGTGCTCTTCCAAAGCCGCACTCTGAGAAGCAAGACTCTAGAACATCAGTGTCGAACAGTGATCCTGAAATAATCATGTGGCCAACACATGAAGTGATTAGTTCCAGTCTGAGTTTGCCAAATCTTGTTTAACCAGGTTCCCTTGATTGCTGCCATTTTGTATACATTAGGAAGAATTTTTCATTGAAAAAACTAGGTGAGATGCATCTTAATTTTAGAGCTATCAGACTATGAAAATGCCTGTGTTTGATGCAGCAAGTAGTGAATTTGCATTTGTAATTAAAATTTACCAATATTTATGATACGAGTTGACAAGCACCCTCAGAGTCCTTACTTGGTATGGTGGTTTGAAAGAAAATGTCCCCAAGAGGATGGTACTATTAAGAGGTGTGGCCTTGTTGGAGGAAGTGTGTCACTGTGGAGGTGGGCTTTGAGGTCTCATATATGCTCAAGCCACCCCTTGACAGACCATCAGATAGATAGACCGTCTATCAAGATGTAGGGCTCTCGACTTCAGCATCGTGTCTGCCTACACACCACCATGCTGTGCCGGACTAAATCTCTGAAAATGGAAGCTACCCCAGTTATATGTTTTCCTTTATAAGGGCTGCTAAGGTCATGGTGTCTCTTCACAACAATGGAAGCCTTAAGTAAGACACTTGGTCACTTGCTGACTGGTTGTGAGGTCTGCATGACCCAGGGAGATACAATGGTAAACGTCCAACTCACACAAGAGTTGATTTGCTATCCTTTCTTATCAGAGCACTATTTTTTATAGTCCTATTATTTTTACATTTTATTGCTAGAGATTAGGTAATCTAGCTCTAAATCAATGTGCTCCTCATTAAATAGACAAATGGCTTTAAGAGATTGCTGTCATTTGAAGTTAGTGCTAATACTCACAAGCCTGAATGAGCAATCATAAAGAGAGGGAACTGATATTCCTACTTCTACTATAAGCGCCTTATCTGCTGGACTAGTAACACACAGATATTCTAATCAGTGCTGACAAGACGCTCTTATGAAAAGAAAAAAAAGTCAGAAACACTTTTTGAAATGTGAGTTTACATTTACTTTTATTAATTATAAAAGTTACCTTAAAGACCTTGTGGTAGAGAAATTAATTGTGCAGTACATATTTTCAATACATACGTGTCTATTCCTTAGGAGAAGATGTCTGCCCATCATAGTCACCCAGAGGTCCATGTTGAAGAAACTACAACTGCAATTATAAGGACCAGAGTTCAGATCTCAGCACCCATGTAATAAAGTGGGTATCCAGCACACACCCCAACTTCAAGGGATGGGGGAGTCTCAGAGACAGGAGTATTACTGGGTCTCGCTGACTCCCAAGCTAGCCAAGACAACACGACAATATCCCTAGGTTTAGGGACACTGTGTCTCAAAGAAACAGGTAGAGAATAATAGAGGAGGGTAGCCAGGGCCTTCTTTCAGCCTCCAAGAACACCCACAGGTGCATGCTCCCTCACTCCAACACACACACACACACACACACACACACACACACACACACACACACACACACACACACGCATTCAAACACATACGCAAATAAATAAATCTTTAAGAAAATCCCAGAGATCATCAGCCTGAAGAGAATCCAGAGCTACAGAGAATGTTTTCCACTTAAGTTTTTAAAAGGATTAATTTTATTTTAATTACATGTGTATGTATGGGTATGTGCACATGAGTGCAGGCGCCCACAGAGGCCAGAACGGGGTATCAGATCCCTGGAGCCGGAGTTACAAGTAGTTGACTGAGCTCAGGTCCTCAGGAAGAGCAATGAGTGCTCTGAACTGCTGAGCCATCCCTCCAGGTCTTCATATTCCCTTTTTTAAAGAAGACCGTCAGTACTATGCTAAGCGCTGTGGGAGAAATGCCTTCCCGGCGACTCCATAGGAATGTGTCCGGACTGAGTCTTGCATGAAGCAAGCTTCATGCACAGTTAACAGTGAATATATAAATGGGGGGTGGGAAAAGCAGTGTTTAATTAGGATGTAATTATTCATCCATGGTGGGCTCCCAGCACCGTGTCCTGTTTTCATTAGAGGAACATCATCTCCTCATTAGCAGCCCAAGTTGTGTCCCAGTTTTGCCTGCCTGGGGGCTGTTGATTTTTGCAAGGAGCAGCAGCTGCATGAAAGAGGCTGATGGAGGAAGAGAAGTGGGTTCTTGAGTGTATGATGGGAGGTGATGGGGTGGTGGCGCTGAGCACCGAGAACAAGGGAATCTGAAGTACTACATTACACTGGGAATGTGGCCAGTTTGCTTATTAAATTAGGGTCAAAGCTGGGATTAAAAAAAAAACAACTTTTTTTTCTAGACTAATACAAAATTTTCCACTACTCAGAAGCCTCCTCTGAGGAGTCCTGTCAGAAGCCCCCAAGGCTGCGTACCTCAGCCCTATGCATGCCTTGTCCTCCTTCCTGCTGCAGTGCTGTTGGATGACAACATCATTGTGCAAGTACAGTTGCTTACCTGCTCTCTTCCTGCTCATCCATGACGTCCTGAGAATGAGACCGTGGCGGGAATGAGTTCAGAGCGGTGGTGCTGGCCTGTGAGACACATGACATACATGCAGCTCGATTCAAAAGATGCATGCAAAGTCTGACTTGCTTCAGGTCTTCTACTGAAAACTGTGAAATGTCCAACCCGGTCAGCTCAATGCCAGGCTAGAAAGCTTTTACTTGGAGCAGAGGTTTTTAAATGAAGCTGGCTCCCCTTTGTTGGGGAGGGTGCAGGCTTCTTGTGGGATTCTTAATTAGGCATATGAATCTGATGAGATACACGACTTTAGTCATCTTTCTAGACTGACTCACAGCACTGGCAAGATGGCTCAGTGACTTAAAGGTTCTTGCTGCCAAGCCTGATGAACTGAACTGGATCCCCAGGACATATCGGTGGAAAGAGAGAACCAACTCCCTCCGGGTGTCCTCTGACAAATGCATGCACAAACATATCCACCCCCTCGCAGACAATTAAATAAACAAATAAATGTAATTGAAATGAATATGTTTGAAATGAGTCACAAAAGAAAACACACACAAGAGTGCCTTTGTGCGATGTCTGGCCTTGGTTCTGGAGGAGAAGAAGTGGTGGGAGCCAGTTCTGGCTCTGCAGGGTATCCACAGTGTCAACCAGAGCTGCGTGGTAGAAGGACAGATGTTTTCCTTCCCTTAGCCTCTGTTGTGCCCGCCCTGCTCAGTTTCCCGAGAACAATGTGACCAAAAGTCTATCTGACTGTGATTTCCAACACGGGAACCTAACTAACCATTGTGGACCCGGAAGGAAGTGGTCTGGGAAGAGACCCCTCAGGCAGCAGTCCCACGGAGAAGCAAACTGAGACGCTGGACCCAAGGCAGACAGGAGCCTGGCTTTGTTCTGAGTGGGAGGTTGTGGAGGGGTGACCCAGGATCAACAGGCGAAGGTAACCAGGTGCCAGTTTCTGCTCTTGCCAAGGAAGAACCTTTCCCATTATGCCACAGAAGATGGAATGATTTGTTAGAGGGGGCCAAGTTCCCTGTCACAGACAGATCTAGTGTAGGTTGAATGAGTAAACCCCTGGGAAGCAGCCAGGGTGATGATTCTAAGAACCCGAGTTTTCTTTTCAGTGTCTGATTCTCAAGTAGTTCGGTTCATTTTGAAAGGCATTTCATTTCCCTTGATTTGGCTCCTACAAGACCCTGCTTTCCCCAGCCTCACCCATACTCTCTGAGCTTTTGCCCTCAAGTTGAAGTCAAGAGCTTGTGCAAGTGAGCTCTAAACAAATTGATGAGATTCTGAGCAAAATCTTCCCACATAATGCAGTGGAATATATTCCTCCAAAATATGAAACAGATAAGCAAAATAGCTTTTATTCCCTTTCTTGAAGATCCCAGAAGCACCACTCTTGAAGATTGAGCTGTCAGAGTCAAAGGCTCTGAAATTAATGCAGTGCAATTTTCTGCCATTTGTGATGGATTTCTGGCCCTTTTATGCATATGAACATCTCAGGCTCGAGCAGAGGCGAAACTCAAGGGGGAGGGAGGTTATTTCCCCAGGCTTCCTCTAGCCATTCCCCATTGTCTTCATCTGATCACAGCTTTTTGTTTTGCACCGAAAAACAATAAAATAAAAAAATGAGGACAAGTGGGAAAGAAAACCAATGATGTAATTTTAATGTTCTGCCAACAATGCAAACAGAATTAAAATGTTCTTCGATTCTAGACAAAGGAACAGGGATTTGGTTAAGGGCAAGAGAAAAAAAAAAGATGTATCGTTTTCTAGAAAGTGTGTGTTGGGCGTGCTGTAACTTTTCTGGCCACACAAAAAGATCCACTAGAACATTCTTTCCAGTGCCGATATGTCCTTAGGAGCGATGTACATCATGGTTCAGATTCTTATTTCCTGGGGGTTTGCAGAGTTTGTCTTTCTTACTTGGATGCCAGTCCTGTAAGTCTTCTTGACACTGTTTGGTTTGGTTTCATTTTAAGTGTATTTATTTATTTCCTTCCTTCCTTCCTTCCTTCCTTCCCTCCATCCTTTCTTTATTGTAAGTGTGTGTGTACATGTGTGTTCAAGCATGTAAACACATGCTATGGTATGCAGCATGTGTCAGAGGACCACTTGTATGAGTCAGTGCTCTCCTTCCACGGTGTGGTGCCCGGGGATTGGACTCAGGTTGTTGGACTCGGCAGCAAGCACCTTTACCGGCTGCTGAGCTGTTCCCCAGCCCTGCCCCTGATTTTGAACTTGCCACTGTGATTCCTTTCCCCTCTCCCTGACACCAAGGCCATCTCATTCAGGCTGCCCAACTGAAAACAGCCCCATGGCCAGACACCGAGGATAACTTTCATCTGTGTTCTTCCTTAACGCGTCTTACTATCCAACAGTGTCTTGTCATTCTGTTGCTTCCTCAGTTGGAATAACTGTTGGATCCTTGTCTGCCTGATTCCTAGATAATTCCCAGCACCAGGAATCACAGCTCACACACCTGTCCTGTCGGTGCCTTTTCTACCCTTGACCACTTCCGGTTTTCTCTCGCCCTGCTGTAATTCCTGAACTCCTTTGAGGCACAGGGATCATATTTTACTAAAAAGTTCTTTTACTTTGTGACATTACCTCCCGTCCTCCTCAACACCCACCCCCCATTCATTTTATCCCATCACCTGCTTGTTATGATACTTAATGATTTTTGTTGTCATCGAAACACTGTGCCCTTTCAGCTTGTTGACCTCACTGCTCCAGTCCCCTGTTCCACCTCTTCCTCCTCCTTCTCCTTTGTCTTTTCCTCTTCCTCATTACATGTGATGCCATTGCATATTTAATCAGGACTGCCACATTCTCCAGCTACCACCCCTGCACCCTCCATACCCTGCTCTCCTTCCCTCCACACCCGGATTTGACTCCCACATCTATCCCCATAATCGTTCTTTGCGTCATTATAATCAACTACCTTGCCCCTGCCTCATTCTTAATGTTTGCCTGGCAAAATTCTAGTCCTGATTAAACCCAACTTGCTGTCTGCTCCTCACCTGCAATCACGACTGGGAAAAATACACACCCATATTGATTTGTTTCATTTAAATTCATGGTCATGCGCCTCAGGGGAGCCCTCCATGCTGTGGGGAGTACTCCTTTGCTCGCCTAGTGAATTGGCTCTTCCTCTCTCCAGAACTGCTGCAGACCTTTGCCTCTCCCCTCAGCCCCCTTTTCTGTTATCCTCTCCCCATCCTCGGCTGATGACCTTGTGCATTATTTCACCCAGGCAAGGAAACTTCCCACCACGTCCACCAGTCCGCCTGCACACTGAGTCTGCACAGTGCTCTGCCCTCCTATTACAAGAAGTGAAGAGTCCGTGCCTTCGTCAAAGGCCAAACTCTCTGCTTGAAGTACATCTCATCCTCCTCTCCTCAAAGTCGTTGCTCCTGCACTGGCCCCTTTTTCCTCCACGTTGTCACTTTCTGCTCTTTACTGGGTCATGCTTATCAGCGTGGGAAGCATGCTGTAATATCTTAAAATAAGGTCATCTCTTGACCCCCACAATGCACTCCATCAACCGATTTCTCTGGGCCGCCACAACAGAGCTCCTTTGAAAGTGTAACTGCAGTTGGTATCTTTGCAGCCTCACCTACCACTCTGTCTGCATACTCTCCTGTTACTTGGTGCTCCTTCCTCCAAGGGTAGAACCATTGCCAAGGTCCCCTCTGCCAAATCCAGTGCTCAGATCTCAGGACCCCTGTTCTGGAGCTTTCATTAACCTTCGGCGTGGCTCATCCTTCTTTAATGATTGTCCCACTCCATTCCTAAGATGTCTTCCTCTTCTATTCCATTTGTGGGCCACTTCTTTCTAACTAGCCTTGTGGCTCCTCCTATTCCGTGGAACTGCAGACCCAGGGCTCAGTCTTGGACCATCTCTCAGGGATCCCTCACTCTTTGTCTGTGAAAAACACCACTGACTGGTAGCCTGTAAACAACAGACCCTCACTCATGGTTCTGAAACCTGGGAAGATGCCAAGATGCCAAGATGGAGGCACCACAGGCTTAGTCTCTGCTAAAGATCAGGTTCTCATAGAAAGTGCTTCCCAGCTGGGTCATTGTGAGGTAAAGGGACTGGCTACTTTCTGGGGCCTCTTTTATAAAAGCTTTGATTCTATTCTTGAGAGTGCAGTCCTCATAAATTCATCATTTCCCCCCAAATCCCACTCCCTCAAGCTATCACCTTGGAGTTTAGGATTCCAGGATATAAATTTTTGGAGAATTATATAGATGATGACATCTTCAATGGACTTATTCAGTCTTGTAGCTTTAAAGATCATTTCCCAGTGCTGTGGGACAATGGTCTTCTACCCTGTAAAGATTTGTCACTTGTATTGCTTCAATAAAATGCTCATTGGCCAGTAGCCAGGCAGGAAGTATAGGCAGGGTGACCAGAACAGGAGAATTCTGGGACAAGGAAAGGCTCAGTCTGCAGTCGTCACCCAGATGCAGGGGAAGCAAGATGAGAATGCCTTGCTGATAAAAGGTACCAAGCCACTTGGCTGACACAGACAAGAATTATGGGTTAATGTAGAACATAAGTGTTAATAAGAAGCCTGAGCTAATAGGCCACCCAGTTTATAACTAATGTAGGCCTCTGTGTATTTCTTTGGGACTGAACAACTGCAGGACTGGCTGGACAGAAATCTCAGGCAACAAATGACACCAACGTGGACAACTGTATCCACATAAAACCTGAGAGAGCTTGGGAAGTAATTCTAGACACAAAAGAACAGAGTTAAGCATGGCTTCTTGGTAGCAACATTTTCTTGGGTGGGCTCTGTTTGAGGCAAGTGCTTCTCATTTAAGAGAGGCTTCCTGACTCAGCTTTAGCTGCAAAAACCTTGCAGCTCTTTTAAGAGGCCCCATCACCAAACACTTAAATGACAACATGCTTTTTGGTGGTGGCAGGGACCTTGAAACTCCATAGAATTGTGGCAATAAACATGGCTCCAGCCAGTACCTCCACCATGAGGCTAGACTCTCAGAAAGCTAAGGAATTGGGTGGATCCAGCTGTCAAAGTCATGGCTTTAATCCTAGCCATATCGCTTAACAAATTAAAGACTCATGTGGTCAGAAAAAGAGAGATATACAGTAAAGATAGATTCAGATTTAAAGAAACTTCTAAACAGTTTATAGTGTGTTTAAAAATATGTGTAGGCATGAGAGAGAAAAGAAAGAGGATAAACTCCTTAAAATAAAAAAGAAGGAAAGTGAGTAGTTGGATATGGTGGCACACACCTTTAATCCCAGCACTTGGGAGGCAGAGGCAGGTGGATCTCTGTGAGTTCAAGGATATCCTGATCTATGGAGAGAGTTTCAGGGCAGCCAAATATACACAGAGAAATCCTATCTCAAAAAAAACCAAAAAAATTAAAAAGAAAAAGAAAAAATAGAGTTTAAAATAAAGCTATTTGAAATGGTTGTAATTGACTCTAGCTATTGGCTTTGAGACATGATCTTCCTATGAAGTCCAAGCTGGCCTTGAACTTATAACCTCCCTGTTTCAGTCTTGCAAGTACCCAGAATGACTTTGTTTTGGTTCTGACCTCATTGTTTTAAACAGAGGACTATATTTTAGTCTTGTATCCATCCATTGAGTTTTGGCTGGGAATTTTAATGACCTTTAATCAGCATACACATACCATCTTTAAGTTGCCTCCTTCTCAAGCCTTGTGTGATTTGCTCAGATGTTTTCCAACATGCTTAAGCCTTCTGGGTTTGTCCACTTCTTTCTTTTTGCATTTTGGAAAATTATAGTCATTTTATCTAAGGAGAAAACTTCATTTTACCATATAAAATCTTTCTCCTTATTAGAAAATTCTCTTTTCTATTCAGTTTTCCTTACTCAAAGTCATATCTTCAGATTAGCCTTATCTATATACCTTTTCATTCCCACTTGCTGTTTTCTCTGTACTGTATTTCTTTCCATAATATCATAAGAGCAACATAACAAACAAGTTCACCTGCTTTTATTAAAGGAGAGTTGAGTCCAAATTACATTTTTGAGATAGTATATCAAACTAACATAATCTGACCACACATCATTAAAACATACTTTTCTTGTTTGTTATAAACCCTAGGCAGTCTTTACTTGAATTTTTTTAGATTCTTACGTTTTCTTCTCAAAACTTTCACAAAAGTCTGAGAGTGAAAGAATATTATATTCCAGCAAGAGCTGTCCAAGATGACAGACTGAAAGTAAGTTACCTTGTACAAGAAAACAGGCCAAACTGAGAGAAAATATACAGAAAATCTTCCTGTGTTAACTCTGTAATTAAGTTTGGGATACAAAAGACATGACTTGGGAAGTATACAAACAGCTACCTTTTAAAAATAGAGGCATAGTCATGTGGTGGTGGCACACGCCTTTAATTCCAACACTTGGGAGGCAGAGGCAGGGGGATCTCTGTGAATTTGAGGCCAGCCTAGTCTACAGAGCAAATTTCAGGACAGCCTCCAAAGCTACGAGAAACCCTGTCTCGAAAAACCAAATAATGATGATGATGATGATGATGCTGATGATGGTGCTGCTGCTGATAACAATAAACAGAACTAGAGGCATAAGCATAATCAGAACAACTTATGAGAACATGCCCCAAGAGGCTGTTTCCAGAAATGAAGCTGTGTCAGCCATTCTAAAAGTCAGAACTCTGAAACAACCTGGACAACAGAACACAATGGAGCAGAAGGGAGCACTTGCCCACACGGCCCATAACCTGGGAGTGAAAATGGTATAGACTATGCTCTGAAATCAAAGGGCAAACAAGCCTCAACCCAGGCACCGAACCAGAAAACTCGGTGATTCAGTTTGTGATGTGAAAGCGACATAGGTTATGTGCCAGGGATCTGGGAAAGAGGAAGCACCCCAGTATTGTCAGCTACTTAAGAGTGTCCTGCCCAGAACTCAGGCTCCCCAAGTCTAGGCACCGACGATGATGTTTTATTGACTTGGTGGCTTTTGGGTGCTCTTGAAGCTGTCCCTGTGGAGTTGCCAGATTTACCAGAGCTTGTGCTGCCTGTGACCAGATTGGCCAGTGAGCAGTGCCAGGGACTGAGTCTCAGTTGCATCTTACTCAGCAAGCTGGCAACCTAAGGCAGTGGGTTAGTATCTTAGAGGTACTGCCTACATCTCGGCTCCAGCCAGCAGATTATTTGGCAGTGGGGGGGGGGTACCAGGAGCAGCTGATCCTTCCAGAGTTTGAGTTTGCCCCTCTGCTCAGGTGGTCAGCTGCATTTCTGAAGCTTGGGATGTCAGTGCTTCTCCTGTCATCCTTGCTCTCTGCCTCATCCTGCGGTCGTCTGGGCTCACGTTCTTCTCCCAGTGCTGGACCTAGATTGTGGCTGCCAGTATCTGGGCAACTGGTTTGGCCAGCTGGTGAGGAGCAAGTTAAATCTGAACAACAGTTAGTGTGTATGTGCTACAGTAGTAGCAACACACATGCGCATATGCTACATGGGATAGGCGTGTCCTTACAATACAGACTGTAAAAATGCCCCAGTCATCTTTTCTATCCTGTAGCAGTAAGGCTAAACATGCTGGCATCGGAAGTTTGTGTAGAGGAGAGTACGGACATCATGGCAGACAGGTTGATGAGAGAGGGTGGCCAGGAGGGAGAGATCACTCTGTAACAAGACATCACCCCCAAGGACATGGCCCCTAGTGACCTATATGGCCCCTAGTGACCTACTTCCTCAAGCACTACCTCCAAGTTTCTGTCACCTTCTAATAATGCCATCAAATTATGAGTTCACTAATAGAGTAATCCACGGCTAAATGGGGTAAAGATTTAAACCCATGAGCATAGCCGTACGTATAAATAAATGGGGTAAAGGTTTAAACCCATGAGCATAGCCGTACGTATAAATAAAGCTCAACCTCAGCCTGCCACCTCTACCCACTCTCATCCAGTGACGTCACCGCTGCCATCTTGTAAGGGCATTTGGGGATGGGCCAGAGAGAAGACAGGGTGGCATAGAGCTGAGGTTGGCTTCAATTTACTCTGCAGCCTTGAACTCTGGATCTTTCCAACTCTCCTCTTCAAGGACTGGGATTAAAGACGTCTGCCACCTTATTTTAAACCGTGAAGCAGCTCATGAGCATTCTTGTCTGCATCTAAAACCTTCCATCACGTAGCATAAACCCCACTGTTCTCACGGAGGTCTGCTCTGTCCGCCAGAGCTTGGTGCTTTCCGCAGCGATGAGAGCCTCTCCCTCTTTGCTGGCCGGTGTGGCACCACAGGCCACTGCTAATACTTCTGAGAAGGCTGCAGCAGCCAAGAAACTGAATTCAAATGAAAAGATACTTTTACGTTTACTTATTGTGTGCGTGAGCACACGCACATGCCATGGTACATGGAGGTCAGAGGGCAACTTACACGAGTTAGTTCTCTCTCTCCTCCACCACCTAGGTGCTGGTGGTGAAACTCAGGTCTCCAGGTTTGGCAGGAGCCACCTTTACCCACTGAGTCATTTTCCCACACTTCTTTTCTTAAAGACTTTTAAATTTTATTTCATGTGTGTGTTTGTGCCTGATTATATGTATGTTCACCACATATGTTCAGGCACCTGGGGAGACCCAAAGAGGGCATCAGATCTCCTGGAACTGGAGTGACTGGTGGCAAGCTGCACAGTGTGCATGGTGAGGACTGAACCCAGGTCCTCTGCAGGAACTGCAAGTGTCCTTAACTGCTGAGCCATCTTTCCAGTCTCTTGATTTTTAGAAAAAAAAAAGTTTAATTTCATCCCATTCTAGTTATTTTAAATTTAAATAGCAACATGTGTTTATTATATGGGACAGTTCATGCCTGACTTTTGCCTCCTAATTGTTCATTTATGCACGCATTTCTGTAATAGCTGCTGTGATAGATGCTGAGTGCACACCCTTTCACTATGCTCCACTTTGAGATGCGTTCCCACTCCTTCCTATTTATTTATTTAGGGTGTGTGTGTGTGTGTGTGTGTGTGTGTGTGTGTGTGTGTGTGCTTAAGAGCATGTGTACCACAGCAGTACACACAGTGAAGTCCAAGGACAACTTTTGGGAGTTGGTTCTCTCCTTCTAGTATGTGGGTTCCAGGGCTCTACGCCAGGTCTTCAGCTTGGCAGTAGGCACCTCCACCCCCCCAAGCTGTCTCACTGGCCTCATTTTTCTTTCTTTCATCTGGCTCCAGGCACACTGACCTTCTTGATGCTCCTTGAACATCTAAGCACACCGTGCCCATTGTACTTGTTTTTCTCCCTGTCTGGAATTTCTTGTTCTGGTTATCAAATGTCTCACTCCCTCGTTTCGTCCTGGTCAAATGTCATCTCTTTATAAATTGTTTCCTGAGCACTGTCCCCCCAAGGCATCACCTGTGGCTCTTCATCTTCGTTCTCAGGCCTAGTCGTTCATCCTGACATTTGCGATGGCCTGATCCTGGCTCATCCTCCCTCTCATCTATGATCTTATAAGCTTCTGAGGGCTGGGAGTCTGGGTGCAACCACTACAGCGACTCCTAGGCTTAGGTGTGGATTCAGTAACTAGCCGAAGGTGTTCCCTAGAGGACAGGCTTTTGCCGAGAGTAAGCACCTGAGCAGTGTTGGAGTGAAAAGAGGCAGAGAGCCGTCAGAAGTTCGCCAGCATTGACTTACTATCAGTGTGGGGGACGTCTGTGATCTGAAGGAACCTGCATGTGGGCCTAAGGACCAGTGGCAAGCGTTTGAGCAGAGTGTGGGGGAGCTGAGGGTGATGAGAGTCAGGGTGAGCGTGGCCTAAGGAGTCAATATGGAGAGCAGGAGGTGAAGGCTTCCGGAGAACAACCCACGTGGGGAATGATTTGCCTGAGAAGATTTGGGCACAGTACCCAAGCCAGGGCCTTGAGGGAGGACATGGAGGCCACAGGCAAACAGGAAGCCTCCTCTCCTATCAGATGTAAGGTCTCCCGAAGCTGAACCGCAGCTGCTCTCCACAGACCATCTGGTCTAAGACAAACTTCTCAGGATCCCTCTCCAGGGCCTATTCTAGTAGTGCTGGCCTGTTGACAATGATACGGTGTTTGTTTAATGTTTCTTTCTCTTGTCCATATCCACTCCGTGCCGTCTCAATTAATTAAAGGCTTTCACAATGAGGATCAGGGAGTCCCTCTGGGCTTTGGGTCTAAGCTATGTTCTCCTTTTCAGCTTCACCTGGAAGAAAGCAGATATTTGATCTCACTTTGGTCTCTGTGTCTGTTTCTGCCTTAGAACCTGGGGATGTGACTCTCTTGGGGACACCTGTAGCACCAGTTCTCTCTCTCTCTCTCTCTCTCTCTCTCGTGTGTGTGTGTGTGTGTGTGTGTGTGTGTGTGTGTGTGTGTGTGTGTGTGAGTGATTTATGCATGTGCAGGTTCTCAGCTTGCAGAGGCTAAAACATGATGTTCCATGTCATCTCCCTCTTATTGTTAGACAAGGCCTCTCAGTGAACCAGAACTATTTTAGTCTGGCTGGCCAATGAACTCCACCTGGCTCCAATCCCTACCCCCACTCCTACCCAATGCGGAGGCTACAGGCACACAACCACGGCTGGGTTTTTATGTTGGTGCTATGAATTCAAACTCGGGTCCTTATGCTTGCAGAGTGACCACTGTTACTCATGAAGCCATCTCCCCACCCTCACAAGGCCACCATTTCTAAAGCCTCCCTGGCTCTTGCAGACCTGAGCCTCCTCCTCTAGCCTAACGTTCTTTGTACATGCTTGACCACAGGCTTAAGACACCAGATTGTCACAGTCTCAGATAGCAAGTTCCTGTAGCTGCCAGCCTCTTCCTTATCTGTCCCATCAACTTTCAGCTCAGAAAAATGATCCAAGAAGCCCATGAAGGAACAGATGGCCATGACTTGTGAGACAGGGTAACATATACTTGGGCAGAGCCCTAAGTCAAGTTTTGTAATGACCATAGGAGACATAGCCTAAAGGCTGGTTATTCTTCATGTCCCCGTCTTTACCCCTCCACTAATGAGCTGACTGGCCATATTCAGCTATCTAGGCAATTCTACTGGGGACCATGAACTTGAGATGAAGAAAGTCAGGTGCTACTACTTAAAACCCTTGTACTTGAGTGGAGATGATAGTTCGGTCGGTGAAAATACCTGTTCCGTAAGTATGAGGGCCAGAGTTCAAATCCTGAGCACCCACATAAATAGCTGAGCATCACCATGGATGCCTGTTACCCCAGCGAAGCAGGACAGAGACAGGATTCTCAGAAACTTGCTGGATAGCCAGCCTAGGCAAAATGGCCTAGCCATTTCAGTGAGAGACCCTCTGTCAGGGTAATAGGGCAGAGAACAATAGAAGATACTAATGTCCTACTCTGACCTTCACATGCACAGTGTGGGCACATATACCCACATACACACATGCAAACAGCACACACACACACACACACACACACACACACACACACACACACTGTGTACTTTGGGTCAAAATATGCCAACTATTATAAGACATTGTAGACAACAGAATGACAATTATATATTGAATATAAGAGAATTATTTCATTAGTTTCAGGGGGATGATGACTACAAATATATGCAATGCCATATATATACACATATATGTATATATCAGAAGTATATGCAGATTAATTGACAGGTCTGCTAATATAATGTCTGGAATCCTTAAAACTTTGGAAAATAAAGAGATGAGGTATGAGATGAACAAGCCTGGAATATCAATGTATTTTGAAGGTAGGTGATAGATACGTGGGATTTCATTTCATTATTCTTTCCTTTTATTTTTGTGTGTTTGAAAACACTTTTCAAGCAAAACTCCACGACTCGTTCTTTCCCCTCATGAAGCCATGAGGGTCACCCTCTGTCCAGTGCCCTGTGCTCTTTCTCTGTCCTAGTGCGGTAAGAACCTGTAGATCTGTTAGTGAGACAGCTTCATGAAGAACCCTCAGGTTCTACCTTTAAAAATGAGCTGATGTCAGGAGGCTTAAAAGGATGGCTCTGTAAAGGTCAAAAGGATTAGGAGAGTCAAGAGGGGGTCTGCCCTGGGACTAGGGCACGAACTTCATCACAGTGAGAGAATTCTCCGGCCACAGAAATAGCCATGTGAACCCCGGTGGTTAAAAGCAGCAGCTTGGGGCTCTGGGTTTTGCTGGCTGTGAGTGGAATTTGCCCCCCTCCAGGGCCTCACACCAGAGCCCAGGCCACACAGCAGTGGGAGTAATTAAGCCAGGAAAGGTCATCGATCCATAATTCATGTCTAAAGGGCTCAATTTAATCAGCTGCCTCTCCACTTCCCCACTAGTGTCCACCTCAGTGTGGAAGGAAAAGGGCCACCTGAAGGCTGTCTCCTCCCCTTAGAGCAGAGAAAGGCAGCTTCTGCTGCCAGACTTTCCTATTCAAATGTGGGTAAGGTGTTTCCCTAATAGAGGATGTTATCAAGGTCACACTCTTGAATTTGAGGTCATTCAATAGACCATAATCAAATCCAAGTGATAATCACTTGCTGCCATTTATTGAGCACATAATGTATGCCAGACCTTCTCCAGGAATTATTCCAATTCAGGTAAGTGGTCATATAATCTTCATTTTACAGTTCAGGGAATGGAGGTTTAGATGGGTTATAGACACTGAACAAATCAAACAGGATTTCGATCTGTCTCTGACCAGCTCCAAGGCCCACACACTTAACCTCTCTGTTTTGCCAACTAGAATTGTCTTGGACTTAATATGAGAGCCATCCAGTGCCAAGTGAGCTTCTTCTGGTCTTCTAAGTTTTTATCAGAGTAGTCAAAGTGGCTTGCTCAACTCCTCTGAAAACTGTCAGAGGCTGGAAAGAAGGAAGTGAGGATTTCTGCCTTGCCTGGAATCCTCTGCTGTCACTCAAGTTGGGACTGCACAGCACAACACCACACCAGCACCCCCCGAAAGCATTTCTGAATCTTCATGGGTGTTTGTGGCAATTGTCTCCTGGGACCTGGCTTGCTTTGTGTTGATCCAACTCTATTCGTTCCTCACATCTGGGTCTGAACCTGGGGCACTGGCTGCTGCCTCTGGTCCCCAGGAGCCTTTAGCATTTGTCTTCTTTGTATAGCACAAGCCACTACTTGGCTGTTGCTGGAGAGCTTGTGGCAAACTCTAGGATTCCTCTTCCTGTTGCTCAGTTGGTTCTCTGAGAACTCAGCCTCGGTGCCGCCATACTGACTCATCCTCACTGGGGCCTAGACCTGGGAAAGGTCTGTGGGCTTGGAACCTGGTCTTTCTGGTCAGAAATCTATCCAGAAATTATGGCTATGGTAGTGCTTTCCTTAGAGTTCTGGAAATCTTTTTCTAATGCTGACTCGCTGTGGCACACTGAAAAAAATCAAGGAGGAGGATTCTGGTCTTCACTTGGGTAGGGGAACCAAGAGATAGAGCAGATGCCCTGGGAAGAATGTGGAGATGACAGCAGGATCCCAAAGTGGCTCAGGTGGAAGCAACTGAGGCCATTGGTGCAGGGAAGATGATTGGCAGGCAGGGAACCCACTGGGCAGCAGCAACCCAGCAGGTCTCTGGAGGCCCCTCATACCAGTGTCAGGGAGCCAAAGAAAAGACATAGAGGTGGGGGGGGGTCTGTCAATCTAGGTAGCCGAGCTCTGTAGGAGGAGCTCCAAGATATGCCTAGGGTCTTCAAAGCAGCTGTTCTCAATATATAATCAGCTTTAGAAATCCAGGATAGAAGAGGGAGACAGCCCCTCCCACCCTGGGGCTCAACAGACTGGTGTTCAGCTTTAGGTATTTGGCAACCTCCACTTGCCTTCCTGGCAAGGAGGGATTAATTAGACACTAACTCACCACCCCACAAACTTTGAAACTCCTATCTTGGCTGAGCTACTTAGATGAAACTGAGACCTACTAGGTAACACACACCGTTTACTCAGTCACTTTTGGGGGTCTTTGTCCAAGACAGTTACAACAATAGAAATAACATACTCTAGGGGAGGCAAACCAAAGGAGGAAAGAAGGTGTCAAAGAGGAAGGCTCTGTGCACTGTCCCTGAGCCTGACCCTGCAGGGGAAGAAGAGGATATTGGAATGGAGGGTCTTGTAGAAATATTTGACTAAGAAACTGTACTAAGAAAGTTTGAGGGAACCCAAGAAAAGCATTGCCCCAGCACTCTTGACTACCCGGAGGCAGGGTGTTGGTGCGTGTTCTATGGAAGCTTCACCTAGTCACTGGCACCCATATACCCAAAGAGTCTGGAATGTTCTGGTGGAAGCTGCCTCCCAAACCCCTTCCCTGTCTCTTTTCAAACCCTGCTACATCTCAGAAAGCCCACCAAATGATGACCCCCATCCCCAGAGATGCTCAAGACCACTCCCACAGAGTATTTAAACTGCCTCCCTCTCCAGAAAGCAGACATATGGTTTTCTGGTCTTTTTTTTTTCCTGTCTCCTCACTGGGCAGGGGACAGCGGAGAGCTGAAAAATCATCTAGGAGCGTTTTATCCATTAAACCTGTGCCTTTTCTAATTCTGTTTGATTTGATCAGATTTGGATTGCTGCATCGGCAGAGAGACTTATGGGGTGCGGAAAGTTTTCAGGGTGCAGTAGCCCAGAACCTCCCAGGCCGGCCTCTCCCTCCCCAACTCAGTTACAATTAGAATGGCTTCTGGGAAAAACAGACAGTTCTCTTTGTGGTGCTGTTGGGCTGTAGCTTTAGTCAGAGGAATGATGAAAGGGCTGCCATGCTCCCTCCCCGCCCCAGGTGAGCACAGCTGTGAGCAAAACAATTGGTTTTTGGCAATTTTCATGCACAAGAACGATAAAGCATTGGATAGAGGCAAGCAGGCCATCCAATCCGCTTCCTGCTGGGGTGACAGGCTCTCAGACTCTGGTCTCTCTGGGCTCTGGAACTGTGGCTTGCAGCCACCCCCATGCCTGCTGCTCTCTCTGCAAGGGTTCTTGGAATTCTGGTCCTAGTTCCCGGTCTTCTCCCCTGAGATCCCTCAGAGAGCCCTTTTCTCCTTGCTTGTACTCTTCCTAGAGATTAAGGTGGGCTCCACCTGCCACCTGGCTCCCTGCTTGCCAGAGCAGCCCACCCTGAGGAAGCACCCTTAGGGACGGAAGTCTCTGATTATCTCAGAGTTTTTAACCTTGCCCCATCCCACTCTCCTGGGAATGTTAAAGCTTCCCAAAAGTTGGACAGCTACCCCTGAGGAGAACTTCAGAGTTCAGATATGTTCCGGACTGTGACTGAAAAATCTTGTGTATGTGTGTGTGTGTGTTGGGGAAAATAATTACTCAGAAAGAAACAAAATATATCCCATCAAGCTTAGCTGCTGTTCTTAGAAACAAACACAGCATCACCTTCCCACAGCACAGCTACCAGGCCTTGGCTTTGGCTGTCTCTTCCATGCTGAGGCAGAGATCCTGTTGCCCAGACTCTAGACAGGATCTCATGGGTGGTGGATCACTGCTGAGACCCCTTAAAATATTATCATTGCTCACGTCCAAGGCTGCACGCTCTCTTTCTCCACACCTCCATTCTCTACCTCTCTCCTAGCCCCACAGGTGTTTTGTTGGTTTGGGCGGATGAGAGTCAATGGAGTTGATGAAAGCTTCCTCTATGTATGTCCCTCCCCATGCTGAGAAGAGAGGAGAAAGATCGGGGGTGGGGTGGAAATGGGGGTGGTGGCAGGGAGGGAATTTCGTATTCCTCATTAGCAGCGCTAATTGCACAGTAATGACTTTCTGTTATTATCAGAAATTTATCCTGGCAAACAGTCAGCTGCCCCAGCAGACATGCACTTGCCTCACAGCGATGGCTTGACACTCAAGAGAATGAGCAATTTTGTCCCTAAAAGAAACCTCTTGAGCCCTGAATTCTGCTGTATGTGCTGAGAGGTTCAGAGCAGGTGCCTCCAGCTTCCCATGGGGATAGTACTCTGAGACAGAAGGCCAGGTTGGGGCCTCCCCCACAGCTGAGGGAGTGTGAACACCAAACACCTGAGGGCCTGGGGTCCCCTCTCTCTCTCCTGACCCTGGAAAGGGAGTCTGTTGCCTTCTCTTTCCCAGCAAGCGTTTGTTTTAGCTTGAAACCTTCAAGCCTGGAATGTTCTTTCATCCCTTCTAGCTCAAGTCACCTGGCAAAGCAAGAGAGCTAACACACCTTGGAGTGCCCAAAGAACTCAAGAAGCCTTCCTGGTTTGGTCTAGGAAACTACTTTGGGAGTTCCCCTCCACTACCACACATGCGTGCATGTGTGCGCACACACACACACACTCACACACACACACACACACACACACTCACACCCTCCCCCTGCACTGTAGGAGGTGGACCTGATGGGAGTCACTGAGGGTTTGAAGAGTGTGAGACAGGCAAATCTTGGTTTAAGAAGCATACAGGCTAGGAAGTGTCAATAGTACTACTTGCTAAAAGCCATGCCAGAGGAGAACACTGAGTGGAGTGGGAGACCCCTGAGTCAGCTCCAGAAGTCTGTTGTCTGTATACCAACTCATGGGGGAGCAGGTTCCAGATCTCCACTCCATTCATGAGAAAACAATGGCACAGAGAGGTTCAGCAACTGGCCCATGGTTGCACCAATAATAAATCATTCGTTGGGTGCCAAGTTCCAGAGCTCTGAGCAGCTGAAGAAGCGTAGGGGCATGCAAGGTGTGGTGGCAGGACAGGGAGGGGGAGACACAAGGATTGTTCCTTTGACACCACAGCTCAGGCAGCTCGTGGAGGACACCAGAGTATATGGAGAAGCAGCTAGACAGAGGGACAGAGGGAAGGAGGCCAGGTCTTAGAGGGGCTTTGTCTGCCCTACTGGGGAGAGCCAAAGTTGCCATGAAGGGCGGAGAGATTCTGAGGGATTTTTGAGGATGAGGGTGGTACAATCATATGATATCTTGTAGCATCTGCCATGATCCGGAGGAAGAGTGTTGAATGCCTAGACTAGGGTAGTGAGGATGCTTCGGGCAATCAGAGCAGGGCAAGGCTTCAAACGTTTAGAGATGAAGAAGGCTCAGGGATTGACTATGTGCACATGGGCAAGGAGAGGGAGGCGTCAGGAGGACTCTGAGGCGCTCAGTTAAGACTCCAGCTCAGTTCTTGCCTTTAGGGAGGAAGAGCAGGTTCACAAGATAAAATAATTACCAGCTTGGATGTGTTGTATGGGAGAGACCTAGGGCCAAGTTGTTCAGAAGTGGAGTTAAAAGTGCACATGTGGAGCAAGGAGAGGGAGTAAGAGACACAGAATGAGAGGTCCTTGGGGTGAGGGCTCTGGAGTGAGGTGGCCTGCGTTCCAGCTTTGGCACTTGGCACCTGGAGGCTTTGGCTAATAGGGCTGCTGTGAGGATTAAGGAGACAACATAGAACCACACCGGCTTAATTGAATGTTTGGTGCATATATATGTGTATGCATGTATGTGTATGTATATGTATATATATGTTACATTACATTTTACTTACTTCATGTACACATGCATATGTATGTGTATGGTGCAAGTGTGCCATAGTGGTCACCTAGAAGTCAGAGAACAACTTGCAAGACTTGCAGGAGTCAGTTCACTCCTCCCACCACACAGGTTCTGGGGTTCAAACTCAGGCTGTTAAGCTTCTCAGTAGACTCTTTATCTGCTGAGCCATCCCGCCAGCCCACAGTGCTACTACAGATAATAGTATCATTGCTGAGCATGGCAAATGTTCATAAGTTTAGCCCTTGAGAAGTGGAGGCAGGAGGATCAGGAGTTCAAGACCATCCTCGGCAACATATTCAGATGAAGGCTAGCTTGGGATAAACAAACAAAAATAGTATTGTTTAATATTTAAAGTTCAAGAGGAGAGTGGGCCACTTGGAGAAAGTGCAGAGGACACAAGAAGAGGGCTGAACCCTGGAGAAAATGGAAAGGTTGAGAGTGGAGAACTGAGAAAGAGGGAAATTTAGAGCGAATTATGCCATGGATGTTTTCTGGTCAATACCGACATGGGCACTGTACAACACAGAGGTCAAAGAACTCATTTTAAATCAATTCCACTCGTGGCCTTTCTCCATAGCAATCCAGTGCACTCCGTTGGGATAGCAGCCTGGGGCAGAGCTTAGGGATCTGCGTACAGAGTGGTGTATTTGAAGGTTGCCATGGACAGGAAACAGGACTGTGTCTCCGTTTCTTCAGAGTGGGTCTTAGTGAAGACCTTAATGAGTGCTGAGAGAGGGCACACAAGAATAAAGATGCAGGTGTGAGTTCCGGTTCTGCTTCTACTTTGGCTGTGAATCCAGGGCCTGCTCTCTTTCTCTCTCTCTCCCTCTCCCCCCTCTCTCTCTCCTCTCAGTTGCAGGGGCCTCACCAGTGAGATGAGATTAAGTAATATACCTTGCTCTTAGGTTCACTCGCAGAAGTTACCACCTGAGGCCTCTCACTTACAAATGCCATTAAGGAAAGAAGTGGTGCCTCAGCCAGCAAACAGCAGAAAAATAGATGCCACCTGGGGCCTTGGACAGGAAACAAACTTGGGCTCTGGCCCCTTCATTCCATGGGAGATTCAAGCCCTTGCTTTGTGGTCTGAATTATATCGAGATCAAGGATTAAGACATCGTTTGGCAGGCCTTTCCTAACATGTCACTTTAATTACTTTTGACATTTTATTTGGTTTTCTTTCATTAGTAGAACAGCCAGAGTCTTGAGATTGCAAACTCTCTGCAGGCTCCTTGGGGAGAATTCTTAACACTGAGGTTGTGGTCTAGGTCCTCTCCTGGAAGCTGGGCCCATCCCAGGTATAGCAGAGATTCTCCAAGTCGCCCTCTGGAGAGTCCCAGCTCAAGCTTTTAGGAGGAGCTGACCAGCCCAGGTTCTGACTTGGGGTTTTAGCAATGACACTGACTTTCCTCCAAGCCATCAACTGGGTCCCAGAGGCAACTAGAATGGCTAAGTTCAGAGGACTAAATCTTCCATTCCTCTATAATTAATTTCTAAATACCTTTTACATATAAGAAAGTCTGTTTTAAAATATCACCGCCTTTTAAAGGAACCTATATAAAAATCTTGCAATCCTACTAACCTTCTTTCAATATGAAGCAGGAAGATGCACTGCTCTATGGTTAGAGGGTCTGGGAACCACCTTTCTGATGTGAATGAGATAAAGTCCTGCTTGGCTGC
Source organism: Ondatra zibethicus (assembly GCA_004026605.1). NCBI lineage: Eukaryota > Metazoa > Chordata > Mammalia > Rodentia > Cricetidae > Ondatra > Ondatra zibethicus. The sequence continues at coordinate 14,205 of PVIU01011676.1, read as the reverse complement.
TTTCAGGGACTAGCCTAGCCAATGAGTAGAGCCTCTGAACACCACACCTCCTGTATGACCCTCTCTGATCTCAGAAAATACTTCAGAAAGCAGGGGGTAAGGGATGTGGAGAGAACAGAAGCTGGGTCAGGGAGCCCCTGTGGCTCTGAGGTACCTGGGATAGCACTGAACTCCTTTGTGTCTAGCTCCTTCTTATCTCTCCGTGCACATCAAACTATCCAGCTATGAACATCAGATGCCTCCTTTACATCTCTGCTGGGACCGGAAAGGCTGGGGGGGTGGGGATGGGGAGAGGGATCCCTATTTAGAAACTGCACTGAGATGGAAAGATGATATGACACACGAGTTCATGTCAAAGGAGCTCTCTCTTCCCGCCTACAGCATTAGCAATTTCTTACCAAGGTTCAAATTTAAAAAAAAAAAATGATGTGGTCCTCATTTATTTTATTTGTAGCATAATTCAACAAGACACCACTGCTCTCAGTAGGGTGGGTGCCCGCCCCAGGGCAGAGAATGGGAATGGAGGTGGGGAATATGTGCACTTTGGCTATCTAGGGAGAGGACGACAAGGGCAGCGGAGTGGGAGGACTTTGTTTTCTGAGTCAGATCTCTCATTCTGCCTCAGACCCCTTTTCTAGATCCTTTCTGTGCTTCTGAGCCACCTGGTCTGGGGACCCCGGATTCAGACGGTTCTGGCCACAGCTATAAGAGAGCTAGTGGAAAGGAAAACAGTAAAGGTGAGCTGGGCAGGTGGGAAACCATCCTGTTTCTGGCCTTGGAGAGAGCCTGCTTCAGAAGGACACTGAAGTTCAAACACCTGGCTGTCACTGCCCCAGGCTTCCTACTGCCCTCTCTGATGTCCCTGTTTGGTGTTTGGCTCCCCTTTTTTTTTCCTTGCTCCCCTTTCTCTTCCCCACACCCCAATCCACACTCAATATAGTCTTTCTCTACAGTTAAATGGTCTACAATTCCATTTTAGATGTTTGGGGGGCGGTAGGGGAAAAGGGTTGAGAGATTCAGGAGGAGGTGGACTTCTGTTTTGATCCTGGTTATTCACCAGTGGCATCAGCAGCTGACGGTGAGCAGGAAGAGAACAGCTAAGGTGAAGCTTGCCATAGTCACGTTCTGAATGTGTGCCTTTTTAGGTGTCTGACTAGGTTTCTCTGTGACTTCTCCACCCACAGTCTCTGTGACTGTCTCTGTTTCTTTCCTGCAGTTACCCTGGCACTAGGAGCCTGGAGCTCGGGCCTCTTCCTGCAGCCCTGTCAGGGCAGAGCCTCTTTCGCTCTGTTAGGTTGAGAAATGCCAGAGACGCAGAGCTGCCTGCGGAGTGTGGAGGCTGGATCTGGGAACAATGAGAAATTATCTGTTAATTCTCAGCCCCTGCCACCTGCTCTGCTCCGAATAGGCTCCTTTGCCTTTAGTTTAGAGGCAAATTCCCCCACTCAGTGTAACCAAAATATTGATTTCCTTGCATCACAGACCTGGGCCCTTGGAAAGGTGGTCCTGTGATTTTTTTTTTTTCATTCTCTGCAAAGGCAAAACAAGGCGCTTTGTTCTGCGAAACGTCCTCAGGAACTCGAGAGGGGGAGGGAGAAATCGCCGCGGAGTGAGAGTTGCCGTAAACACTGGACCGCTCTCCATTTGTGTTTTACATAAACACAAAACCCCCGCTTGTGAAGCTGCTAATGAGCATGTAGCCTGGGGCCTCGGAACTCCGATCTCTCCTGAGGGCTGAGCTTTGTATCGGCGGTGGAGGGGAGGATGACGGGGAGTTTTGGCTTCCTCAGGTGAGTGGAAGGCAAGTGGAGAGACAGAAGCTTACCTGTAACCCAGCACCACCCGCTGAAGGTGGTCCGGATTGCACAGGGCCCATAGATCAAACCTTCTCAGTCTCTCCCGCCCGAAATCCTACACGTCTCTATGACAGACTCCAGGGACCCAGGTGGAAGCTGCGAACAGACTCTAATTAATTGCCCCACTATTCCCTAAAACTGTGTGCACTTGCTGATTGTAGCAACCAAACCTTCAGCACCACGGACAGAGCCTCGGGGCTTTGCAACACCCGACCCTGGCTGGCTGTCTGGGCTTTCTTTGCAACTGTTGGGGCCCGCGGATGAGGCTGGTGCAGATGGTACTCGATGGGGATCGCCTGGAGCTGGCGCTCCGAATCTCCTCCCCCCCCCCCGGAACCTGAGTCACAGCCCAAACCACTTCCAATTAGCGTGTTAATTCGGAGAAAAGACCCTCCTCCCCGACCACTCTCTCCAGTACACACCAGCCCGGTATATGCAGGAACTCCGGCTAAAGTTTTTTTCCCCAGATACCACCTCAGGAAGGCAACACATTGATGATAGGTGAGCACAGGAATCTTACGGGTCTCGGAACCCTGGCAGTTAGCCATGGCTCCTGGATTACCATGGTTGAGTGAAGCATCCCAGCCATCCTGCTTCTGAGTCTCAGTTCACGGTTTCTGAGGGGAGCTCTTTCTACAATCTAGACTTCTATTTAGTTATCCGTCATTCTGGCCCTTGTTATGTATGCTTCATAGAAAAATATATGATTTCTGGTGGGTTTGGTCTAATGCGTGGAGGTGGGTCTGGTGGGAACCGAACCCCTTCCTGAAATGCTCCCCATTCCTATTCGCCAGAAACTTTCTCCTCTCGTTGCCATGGAGAGAGACGGCCGCTGCCTCCGTCGCCATAGCAACGTGCGGGTGCCTCGGACCACAAGATTGCGGGGCTCTGAAAGTCTTTACAGTTCTCCTCGCTCCGCAGTCTTGGGGTCTTCTATCTCCGAAGCTGAGACCCGGCAAGTTTGGCTAACTTTCGTCAGCAACCTTGGCAGGGTCCTTCCACCGTACAGTATGTTGTGTTATTACGATGCCCACTCGTGTGGCGAGTGGCAGTTTCCCCAACGTTTTCACAAGTACTACCTATATTCTCAGGGAGCTCATGAAGCACCAGTAATTATTACATCTCTTTTAAGAAAAGGAAAACTGAGTCCCAGAAAGGCGCAAGGTCACATACTCAGTGATTTCTCAGCTGGCCTTGAATCCTGCACCGTGCGGGACAGCGCGGGGTTGGAACCTTTCCGGACTCAGGCAGGTCCCTGCGTGTGGAGGGGGCGGCCGAGAGGCGCCAGACTTGCCAGCTGCCGCGGGATGCCACGTGAGGGGCGGGGACCTTGCGGGGAAGTGATTAAAAGCAGAGTCGAGCCGCAGGGGGCCGCTGCGGGGAGGGTCTTCTTGGGGCCGCCTTGCCCCGCCCCAGTCCGGCCGTGGCGGGGGTTTCGAGCCACAGCTCCGCAGGCCTGAGCATACGGGGCATGAGTGGGGTTTGGGGGGCCGGAGGGCCTCGGTGCCAGGCGGCGCTCGCGGTCCTGGCCTCTCTGTGCCGGGCCCGGCCGCCCCCTCTCGGACTGGACGTGGAGACTTGTCGGAGCTTTGAGCTGCAGCCCCCGGAGCAGAGTCCGAGCGCGGCCGACTCAGGTACCCGGAGACCCAGAGTCCCCTCCCTTCCTGGATTTTCACCCTAGTGGCCTCCCCTCCCCAAGGCACCGGTCCAAGAGCCCCAGAAACCTCAGAAGTCTAGCTTGGGGTCCCAGCCTGGGCCAGTCCCCTGGCTCACTGCCCGCGGGAAGAGATCCGAAGGGAACCCCTTTCTCTCCTCGGGTAACTAATGTGAGAGCTCCGAGATGCAGCACCCTCGGGACCTCAGTTTCCCTTGTATCTCTAAGCTCACCCCAGGGGCTATCGGCCAGGGCCGTGGAGAGAGAGACATCCTGGCTGCCTGAGTGCCCCGGGGGTTCCAGGGTCCAGGGCCCTTCAGTGACTGGGTGAAGGCGGGTTGAGCCCCTGGGCTTGGGAAAAAACTTGCGTCTGCAGCTGGCACGCGGTCTTTGTGTCCAGGTCTCTCAGCAGCGAGTGGCTGCCTGCGTCTCGCCGGGAGGGGGGGCGGGGGAGAGGGTGTCGTGGCGTACCCCCCTCCCCGGCACCCCTATAACTCGCTCCCTCGGTCTCTGTGTGACTCACTCGGACTCTGGGCGGGTGCGCAACTGAGCCGGTGCCTCTCGCCGACTTTGCCAGGCGGGAACCTCCTGCCCGGGCGGTGCGGGACCCTGCGCCGGACACAGCCCCGGTGGTCGCCGAGTCTAGGCGGCAGCCTGAGCCAAGTCGAGCTCACCGGAGCCGGTGAGTCCTGAGTCCGAGCCCCACGGGGAGGGTCCCGCGTGCAGCCGCGACGTCTCGCGGGAGTCGCGACAGCAGGGGTGGCGTGTCGCGCCCTGGCGGCGGGAGCCGCGGGAGTGTCCGCGGCGTGGCAGCCAACCGGCCCGGGTATGTACCTGCTGCACCAGTCTTTGCCGCCAAGCTCGCTCGCTGCAGCGGGATCCTTTGTCCCGCAATTAGGAGGGTCCAGGACAGACGAGTACGGGTCGTGTCCCCTCGGAGGGAAGGGCCCGGGGTAGCGCGAAGCCCGGGGTGAATGCGGTGTGGGGGTTGGGAGATCCTGCAGAGACCGAGGCACTGGGGTTCCTTGGAGCTCCGCAGACTCACCAAACCTTGTCCCCGACCAAGACCCGGGCTCGGACCCTAGTGGCTCTGGGCCTAGGCTTAAGTGGGAGTCGCTTCCTGGTTCCTTAAGGCTGACGCAGGAAAGAGAGGAGGGGAATGCTAGAGGCAGGTGTATGGTCCCCACTCGCCTCCCCAGGGACAAGTGGCCAGGGACCAGAGGAGAGGTTCTAGTAGCAGGTGGAGGACCAGTCAGCTCCCCAGTGACCTCAGATCCCAGAGCCCTGTTTCCATTTGAGGTTAAAGGTCAACGATAGAGGTAGGTTATGGGTTAGGAATATAGCCTTTGAGGGAGGGGGTAGACAGGCCAGGGAAGGTGTGTGTATCCTTTAGGCGGCTGTATCCAGCCTTGTGTGATGGAGCCCACCTCACATCTTGTGAGTCGTTGGGGCCGCTGCTCTCTTTCTGGCCATTTCTGGTACTACTTAATCAATGAGTTGATGACTGCAGCAGAACAGACCGAGATTAGACTTAAAGAACTTTTGCGAGTAGGACAGTAATTAAAGTTGGTGCTCCCTCTTTGGTATTCTCAGAACATATTAGACTGTTATTAGACATTGTTTCTCTGGTGTCATCTCCTTGACACCCCCCAGCTCCATATACTTCCACGACAGAAATTTCCTCAGCACTCACTTCCTTCCTCCCTCCTTCCCTTTAGCTCCTTCCCATCCTTTCCTCAAATGCTCCATCTGCAGTAGAGTCTTCCCTCAGGGCTTGATACCTCAGAGTATGGAGGGCCAGAACACATCTACAGAGTTCTGCGCTGCTACCTGTCCACTGAAAAAAATGACGGGGGTGGGGGCGCGGTGGTGTTGTGTGTAAGTGCTGGGGGGGGGGGAAGCGGTGGTATTCTGACTCCTGAAAGATTCCTTTAATCCGAATGACCAAGCTGTGGTGAGTGAAGCCTGGGTGAGAGACTGTGTACCAGATGAATCAGTACCCTGCCCTAAGGTGAGCTTGAGTTGTATTAACTGCCCTGGCCCTGGGGAGCTTAACTTGGCTACAGTGTCTGTCACAAGACCCCAAGAAATCCTGGGGCCAAGGTAGGGCAAGAGATGCAGTTGAGAGGAAGCTGGATCACACCACGAGAAAGTGGTTCAGCTGGCTCCAGGACCTTGGGCATTTAGGTCTATGGAGATGTGATGTTCAGGCCAGGATGCCACCTTCCGCCTCCCAGCCTGCTCCTCGCACCCCAGAGACTCCATCTAGGATCCGGTCCTCCGACCAGAGCAATGCTGGGTCTTTTCATCTGCAGTTTTATGAGAAAATAATTGTAAACAGGCAGAGTATGCTCAGTTCCCTTTTCCATTTTGTCTTTTTTTCCCCCTTGCCTTCTGCCAGCTGTAAAGTCTCTAACTCCTAATATTCCCAGTAATATCCTAGTGAGACTCAAAGTCCACTGCCATTGGTACAGAATTTCCCATAGGCCAGGGTCTGGGCAAGGAGTTGCATCAGACATCTGGATGAATCAGACCCTAAATTGGAAAGATCTATACTGAAACGTCTCAATTCAAAGCGAATCCCCCACTTTCTTTAAAAACCCTAAGGCTAAAAGGACTTCTTTCCCTCTGAATGTACTCCTTATAAGCCCCACACACTCAAACAGTCACCGACTGCCTTTCCTCCAGTCATTTTCCTTGTGGAGGTGAATGAACTTTATACATAGTTCAAGTTGGAGAGGGCAAAGTGTGCAGCAGAAATCTAAGAGTATTCTAGAATATGCAGGAACCTGAAAGCTGACCCAAGCTGCTTGGTGCAGCAGGCTGGCAGCCAGGAGCGGTTGTTCCCAGCCTACCTATGGCCCTAGATGGATGTGATATTTGTTAGCTTTACTAATGACTCTAGAGATGTTCTGTGATACAGCCACCTGGCTTTGAAGTTGGCTTTTGCAGCCCAGAGAATGTTTTTGTTTTTCCTGTGTGTGCTGGCAAATGAAATGCACATTTCTCTGAAACAGAGTCCCATTTCTTCATCTGTAGAATCAGACGCAGGAAAGGAATACTATATTTTATGTTTGTGAAAGAAGCACACCACCCTAACCAACTGGTGGGATGCTTTTCCAATCCTAGTATGTTTCATGCCTTCACGTCTTTTTCTCTCTTGATGTTTTGAGACAGGATCCAGCTATGTAACCCAGGCTGGCCTCGAACTCGTGACAATCCTTCTGTACCAGCCTCCTGATGCAGCATCACCACACTTAGAATGCACATCGAGTGTCTGAAAGTCCAACATCTAACAGCCCTTGAGTTCTAGATATCTCCCGAAGTTTTGTTCTCCCTCTGATTGACAGGGCCAAGTGTGTCGCATTCCTTCAAGCTCTTTGCAAAACCTATGTTTTCTCTTCTTACTGCTCAAACATTTCTTTGTCTTCTTGGCCCACCGAGCTGGGGGTGAGATATGAGGCTGTAGATGATTAGGACTGACTTTGGGGCTCAGGGTCAAGCCAGGTTTCTTTAGGGTTGTCTTGAGTTGGGTTGACCCAATTGGGCTCACTATCACCCCCACAGGTTGGACTTAGGAAGAGGAACCTCTAATGCTGAGCCTCTTAGGAAGTATGGTCAGAGGTGAGGCAGCTGAGCACCCAGTCCAGACACTGCAGGTTGAAGTGACACCTTATTCCTCATCTCTGTCTCGGGCATGGAACTCCTTCTTCTCCACACAGCTCTCTCCCCTCAATAGCTGCAGCTATAAATTCGGGTGGAGAACAGAAGGGAGAGACTGGCTGACTGTTCCTCCCCTCCACCATGCCAACTTCAATTCCCCATTTAGGGGTACCATGGGTAGAAAGGCACAGTGGCCGTCTGTAATAATAATAATAATAGCTGATTTAGCGCCAAAGCTCTTTTTGCTATAGCATTTTACGTTAGCCTCCAATTTATCTGTGAATCCTCTAATGATGGTAGGAGCAGGCACCCAGTCATAAAGCTTGGTGCGGCCGTAATTAGCCCAGCATTGTCTCTCCACATCACAGTTTTTTTCAGGAGCATTAATTCCTTCTCTGTTTGGACTCTGCTAATTATCCCCATCGGTAGCTCAGCCTGGCTCTCTAAAGAAGAAAAGGAAGCAATGGCCCTCTGCTTCCCCCTCCCCATGACTCTGAATTTAATTACAACCACTTTTCCTAATAAATTTGCAAGCCACGGCAGGGCTTATTATTAATGGACCGTGTCTGTTAGCCTCAGTAAAGACTAGCTACAATTTTCTCAACACACACACACACACACACACACACAGACTCATGAGTATTCCTCAGGAATATCACTGGATGGAACTTTTCAGAAGCCACTGGCTATTTGTCTGGTAGTTCACAGGTAACTTGAGGACATGCACTTCTCAGAGAAGAAGACAAATCAGACCAGAGGCTAGTGACAATCTGAGATTGTAGGGGTCTGTCCAGGTTTCAAATACCAGACCAAAGCGTGGAGAACACCCTCCCCCCTCTCCAGATTCTAGTCAGAAGAGCCTCCCTTCTGTGCTGTGCAGCCCTGGGTCTGCACTGCTCCTGCCCCACCTCCAGTCCCCAGAGATGCCTGGTTCAAGAGCCTGGTCTTTGGTATCTGAAAGCCCTACGTTCAAACCCCTGCTCTTCTGCTTAACACACTGCATACCTTGAGCAGGGGACTTAGTTATCACATCTGTACTTTGTTTATCTGTGAGAAGTGAATATGAATTTCTTCAGGAGCCTGTAAAGATTAAATGAGATGATACGAAAAGCACAGTGCTTGCTGCATAGAGATGAACAGCAAATACTATCATTAATATTAATATGAATGGCTCTGCCTGGAGTCTCTTCCCTCCCTGGACTAAGTGCTATTCCCTCCCTGTTACTGGACCTCTGTATCCCTTCTTCCCTAGTTTCTGAGCTGGGGTTTACCTATGTCTCTATAAGGATGTGAAGAAAAGCTCAGCTGGGCATCTGCATTGCTGAGGGGCCAGCATTTCTGAGGGGCCAGGCATCTCTGGTACTGGGGTGAGCTGAGACCCGGTCCTTTCTTTGCTATTCCTCTCCCTCTAGTTTGTCTTTTCAATTACAATCTGTTAGCAAGAATGCCCGTGATGGTTGCAAAATGGATTTTCCTGACACAGGAACACATTAGAAAAACGGGAACAATAGCAAGCGATAAGAGTTGGTGATGAATCCTAAGACTATGGATGCAGGGAAGAGGAGGGGGTGCCTGGTCTGTCTTTAGAGAATGAAGGGTCACCAGGGAAGATAAGCAGGCCCTGGGATGCTAATTAACAGCTTAGCATCTCTGGATGAGGAAGGAGGCCATGAGCCAACTCCCTACCAGATAGTCTCACTTAAGGTGACCAAGCAGATTCTACCCTAAGACCCTCAAGGGGATCTTAATTTCCCAAGAGGGAAGAAGGGCCTGAGGCCACTCTGCCTCTTTGCCCTCTGATCTAGGGTCTCTGTTTCTGCTCCAGAGGCCTGACTCTACATAGCAAACAATTATCCTTAACCAAAAAAGAAAACCAAGTCCTGGCAGCTTATGTCTGGGGGACATTCTCTACATATTAGGGCTGTGCTTATTTGATTTTCATAATGATCCAGCAAGGTAGGAAGAACCATCAGAAAGCAATGTGGACGCTCGCTCTTTTCAATCATCTGCACTGGTGCCCCCTCCTCTGCTGAGATCACACACACACACACACACACACACACACACACACACACACCCTCCTGCAATCACACACATACACACCTTCCTGAGATCACACACATACACACACATACACACCCTCCCGAGATCACACACATACACACACATACTCACCCTCCCGAGATCACACACATACACACACACACACACACACACACCCTCCTAAGATCACACACATATATACCCTCCTGAGATCACACACACACACCCCCTCCTGAGATCACATACACACACACACACACACACACACACACTCTCTCTCTCTCTCTCTCTCTCTCTCTCTCTCTCTCTCTTGAGATACCTGACATATTCTGAGTACCTTGTGGAGTCCAGGTCCCCAGCTAGGCTTAAAGCCATGTGCCTTTATTCCAGACAATGTCCTTGAGATTATGTCTCCAAAGCATAAATAGATCTATCCATTTTTTTTCTCTCCCAGAAGTGGCTAGATAGTCTCAGATGGCTGAAAGCAGATGCCATAGCTTGGATTTGTAGTGTCTACCCAAAGGCCTATCCATGTGTTGCAAGCTTGTTTCCTAAAGTTGGCCTGTTGGGAGGGGGTGGAGCCCTCCAGAGATGAGGCCTAGTGGGAAGTCTTGTTGGCAGGCCTTTACAGGGATATCAGGACCCCAGCCCCTTCCCCCTTCTCTTCCTCTCTGTTGCTTCTCGGCCATGACAGACGAGATTTTGTTTCACCACAGCCATCCACTGTGATGTGTTACCATGGGCCAAACCATGGGATCGACAGGTCATAGACTAAGGCCTCTAGAACTGTGAGCCACAATGGACCTTTTCTCGTCATAAGCTGGTTATCTCAGTCGTTTGTTATAGAGAGCTGACTAACACACTAGGGGATGAAGGCTGACTGAGTTCAAGACCACTCAGAGTTATTTTAAATTCTTCACAATTAACAACTCCTCTTGTCTAATTCTGATCTTTCTTCTCCCTTCCCTCTTTTCTTTCTTTCTTTCTTTCTTTCTTTCTTTCTTTCTTTCTTTCTTTCTTTCTTTCTTTCTTTCTGTCTATCTGTCTGTGTCTGTCTGTGTCTGTCTTTCTCTTTCTTTCTTTCTTTCTTTCTGTCTGTGTCTGTCTGTCTGTGTCTTTCTTTCTTTCTTTCTTTCTTTCTTTCTTTCTTTCTTTCTTTCTTTCTTTCTTTCTGTCTGTGTCTGTCTGTCTGTGTCTGTCTGTCTGTGTCTTTCTTTCTTTCTTTCTTTCTTTCTTTCTGTGTCTGTCTGTCTGTGTCTTTCTTTCTTTCTTTCTTTCTTTCTTTCTTTCTTTCTTTCTTTCTTTCTTTCTTTCTGTAGTTGGATTTTTCTTTTGGCTCCCAGTTCACAAATAATAACATGGAGACAGTATTAATCATGAAAGCTTGGCCTTGGCTTATTTTTAACTAGCTCTTATAACTCAAATCGACCCATTTCTATTAATCTACGTTCTGTCACATACCAGTCACCCTGATTCCTCTGTGTCTCCTCATGTCTCTCTCACTTGCCTAGATTCCTCCTCCTACTTCCTCTCTCTACCCAGAGTCCCACCTATACCTTCTGCCTAGCTATTGGTCATTTGCCTTTTTATTATATCAATCACAGCAATACACCTTCACACAGTGTACAAATATCCCTCAACATCGTCCTTCCTTCCTTTCTCTCATTTATTGATTTTTGTTTTTTTGAGACAAACTTTCCCCCTGTATTCCTGGCTGTTCTGGAACTCACTGTGTAGACCAGGCTGGCCTTGAAGTCACAGAGATCCACCTTTCTCTGCCATCCCAAGGACTGGGATCAAAGGCATGCACCAGCACCACCTGGCCTGCCCTCTGCCCGCCCTTCCTTCCTTCCTTCCTTCCTTCCTTCCTTCCTTCCTTCCTTCCTTCCTTCCTTCCTTTCCACCTTACGCCTCCTGTATAGATGAACTCTTTCAGTGTCCAGAACCTCCTAGTTCTCCTTGAGTTGCCTGTTTGTGAGATACCAATGCCCAGGCTCTTCTAGTCCTGGAAGAAGATTCTCCAGGCATGGGGTGGCCCTCCTGTTCTTTCATAATCAGTATTGAGTGCTAGAGACTGATTCCCAATAATCCGTACCCTCTGTCTTCTCTTAAGCATAGAGCCACGGGAACAGCAGCTGGAGGTCACATGAAGAAGCAATTGAAATAGCAACTACACGAAGGGGGGGGGAGAATCCCTTGGTACCCTGGTCCCCCCCCACCTTTCTTTCATTTATGAATTCAGGGTCTTTTTTTTTGTCAAGCTGAATATTTAAATGCACTCTGTGCTCTCTGGATTCCCCCCTCACCTCCTCCCTTCTCATTAAAATTCTAATTATTACCAGAGCAAGTAAAATGTATGATCAAAGGAAAGCAGGGCCCTAGAAATACCTTTTGTTTTAAAGTGACTCACTGCAGACAATGGGCCCAGAGCAGCTGTGACAGAGCAGATGTGAAGGGTCCAGAGGTGTCCAGACACTTAGGATAAGGCATACATATCTGCAGTGGCTTTCCAGATGTTCCCAGAAGGGTAAGGATCAAAAATATGCAACAGGAAAATATTTGAATAAGTACTTCCAATGCATGTTTATTTGTCTCCAAGTGATATACATGCTCTACTGAAGTGACATTGATGAGCCATGTGGTGGGTGAGTCTGGTAACTAGGCCCACCTTACTGACTGTGTGTCCTGGGCAAGCTATTAATTCTCTGGGTGTTACTGGATGCAAAGGGAGGACAATAATTTTACCTGTTTCATTAGAGAATCACATGATTGGATATACAAAAACCACTTTAATATTGAACATAATGATGTTGAATAAATTGACTAAATCCAATAATAAAATGCTTATTACTATCAACCATATATGACTTTTTGACTACTTATATGACGTGATAAATATTATAATATCTTGGATTTTTTTCTCTTGGGAAACATGCATGCCTCATTGGAGACCTGGTAGCCTCTAGAGCAGTGTTCCTCATGCTTCCTAATGCTGTGACCCTTTAATACAGTTCCTCGTGTTGTGGTGACCCCCAACTGTAAAATTATTTTCATTGCCACTTCATAACTGCAATTTTGCTACTGTTGTGAATCGTAGTGCAAATATCTGTGTTTTCTTGTGGTCTTAGGTGACCCTGTCAAAGAGTCATTTGGCCCCAAAAGGGGTCATGACCTACTGATTGAAAACTGCTGCTCTAGGGGACAGGCTAGAGCTACTGGGCTGAGTGGGGGCAGAGCTGGTGGGAAGAGACTTGCAGATAATCTTTTTACCCCTTTTCATGGAGGCGCCTGGTGACTGATGCTGGCAAGGCCTGGACAGGGAGCTGGAAGGCAGTGGTGGCTCCTCGAGAACGTGGCTAAAGTCCTTACGTCCTCAGGATGTAGGGTAGCTTTCCTTAAGTACTGGATACAGTAAACGTACCTGGAGGGACCTAGGCATCTTGCCAAGCCTAGCTCAGAGTCTGGCAATCTGGCATAGTTGAACTTGAAAGAGAAATAGTTGTTACTCATTCACGTATACCTGCTTAAATGCTGGCTCATGAATGAAAACACACTATATAGAACCCATAGGAGTCTAGGGTTTAATCTGGGACAAACAGGACATAGTAAATAGGATAGTGAACACCTGGGCCCTGGCCCGAGTTCTGGGTCTGACTAACCTGTGGCCTTTTATGAGCCGCTCCCCTGGATCACTGCTGCCATCTTTAAAAAGGCAGCCTTGCCTTTGTACTTGTTGACTAATTACACACCGTAGGTCCTGAGATTTGTAAGGCAGTTAGCAGCTGTTCCAGAGGTTCCAACCTCCAGATCTGCAGGGGCCAGCGAGATGAGAGAGAGCAGAGGGTCAAGGTGATGGGACACATCTGTGCAGAGGGAGTCACCAGTCTGCCCAGGGCCAGTTAGCAAGTCATTGGCCTCTTCCGGAAGAAAGACAGACATCTGGGGGTGATGGCAGTTATGGAATTTCATAGCTTCTTCCTCGCAATGTTAGCCAAACCAAGTTCCTCTGCTGGCTCATCCACAAGCATCATGTGACAGCACTGCCAGGCATACCCCTGGCTCAGAGCCTTCTGACTTCTGCCTCGGCCTCAAAGATTCATTTCTGGGGAGAGGAAGCGGGGTAGGAGTCTGGTATCCACTCTGCACACGAGGAGGCACTCTGCATAGCTCTCTTGAGATGACGGGCACCCCGGGTCTGGACAGGAGCAGGTTAAGGTTATGTGCCTGCTTCCAACCCAGCCACCCTGTTCACAAATACTAGGTTCACGGCAAAGCTTCCAAAGAACCATAGACTGGAAAAAGACAGTGATGGGAATCATTTGTATTTTGTATTTAGCTTTGGCCTGTATCGACCCTGGTAACCAGATTCCAACTTAATACAAGTACCCAGTTAGCCTATAGCATGTAGAAAACTCTAGGAAAACAGACGCTAACACACCTGCCCTCTGAGAAATGGGGGTGGGCTCCTCTCCCTGGGAGAGAGCTGGGTGTTTATTGAATTCCTGCTTTGTTCCAGGATGGAACAAGGATAGAGCCTAGACAAAGAAGGGAGCATGAGTTAGCCAGTATCTACCCTCTACCTCATAGACTGTGTATGGGTTGTATGCAAAACTTACCATTGGGGGCTGGAAATGAAGTTCAGCAGGAGGTTACTTGCATAGCAAGGGCAAGGCTCTGGGTTTCATCCCCAGTACCAAAATAAAATGAGTTAAAAAGAAAAGCAAGACACTTGTTAAGTCTGGCCACAATCACCGCTCTAATAGAAATTCAAACAGCGTACAAATACAAACGCTTCAGGAATTTGCACATTTGCTTAGATTCCCATTTCAATCACTGTCCCCTTCCTGGGCACAAGCCAGGAGCAGTAGGGCAAGCAGCCAGTGCTCCGCAAGCTAGTAAAAGGTGGGGGCAGGGCGATGCTGAAGCAATCAGACTGGTGAACAGCAGGCTGCAGAGAGTTGACAAAATGGACCATCAGTGGTCAACCCC
>PVIU01011675.1:0-63574 GCA_004026605.1 Ondatra zibethicus | reverse complement strand
AATACTTAGACTCCTTAAAATAGAATGTTTATTAAAACTTCTGTTATGCATTCCTTGCTTAATATTGTTTATTGTTTGTAATTTTGCATTTGGTGTCTGTTCCAATTGTATATAGCTATGTTGGGTTTGGATTAATCCTGTTTAGACAGAAAGGGGAGATGATGGGGGAAGAGCCACTAGCCAATCACATCAAGTTGGGGCGTGGCTAGTGGGACCCCAGGTAGAAAATCGGGAGAGCACAGGTACACGCTCTCTCCATGCAGTGTCCGCCAGAAGGATTGGATCACGACTTGGGTAGAGTGAGTTCCCCTTTTTTCTTTCATTAAAAATACCTGTTTCTATTGATCTGGCTTGGTTATTGATTTGTGCCGACTTGATAATTCATCATCATACCATATTCATATTTTTGGGTTTGGGTTATCTCTCTCAGAATAGTGTTTTCTATTTCCATCCATTTGCATGCAAAATTCAAGATGTCATTGTTTTTTACCACTGAGTAGTACTTTAATATGTATATGTTCCACACTTTCTTTATCCATTCTTCCATTGAGGGGAATCTAGGTTGTTTCCATGTTCTGCCTATTACAAACAATGCTGCTATGAACATAGTTGAACAAATGTTTTTGTAGTATGATTGGGCATCTCTTGGGTATATTCCCAAGAGTGGTATTGCTGGATCCTGAGATAGGTTGACTTCCCATTTCCTGAGAAACTGCCACACTGATTTCCAAAGTGGTTGCACGAGTTTGCATTCCCACCAGCAATGGATGTGTGTTCCCCTTACTCCACATCCTCTCCAGCATAGGCTATCATTGGTGTTTTTGATTTTAGCCATTCTGACAGGTGTAAGATGGTATCTCAAAGTTGTTTTGATTTGCATTTCCCTGATTGCTAAGAAAGTTGAACATGACCTTAGGTATCTTTTGGCCATTTGACCTTCTTCTGTTGAGAATTCTCTGTTCACCAGAAAATGGAAGGATCTCCCATGCTCTTGGATTGGTAGGATCAACATAGTAAAAATGGCAGTTCTACCAAAGGCATTCTATAAATTCAATGCAATCCCCATCAAAATACCAACAAAATTCTTCACAGATCTTGAGAGAACAATAATCAACTTTATATGGAAAGACAAAAAAACCCAGGATAGCCAAAACAATCCTATACAATAAAGGTACTTCCAGAGGCATTACCATCCCTGACTTCAAACTCTATTACAGAGCCACAGTAATGAAAACAGCGTGGTATTGGCATAAAAACAGAGACGTTGACCAATGGAATTGAATTGAAGACCAGAATGATAAACCTATGAACACCTGATTTTCAACAAAGGAGCTAAAACTATACAATGGAAGAAAGAAAGCATCTTCAGCAAATGGTACTGGCATAACTGGATGTCAACCTGCAGGAGAAGGAAAATAGACCCTTATCTATCACCATGCACAAAACTCAAGTCCAAATGGATTAAAGACCTCAATATAAATCCGACCTCACTGAACATGATAGAAGAGAAAGTGGAAAGTAGACTGCAACACATGGGCACAGGAGACCACTTCCTACGTATAACCCCAGTAGCACAGTCAGTAAGAAAAACAATGAATAAATGAGAAGCTTCTGTAAAGCAAAAGACACTGTCATTAAGACAAAAAGACAACCTACTGAATGGGAGAAGATCTTCACCAACCCCACATCAGAAAACGGTCTGATCTCCAAAATATATAAAGAACTCAAGAAACTAGATATTAAAATTCTAAACAACCCAATTAAAAAATGTGGTGCTTTCTCTATTTTTATAGAAATAAAACCTTTATGTTTCATCACAACATTTATGGAATTTGTCCTGAGATTTCTTCTTGGTGGATCTGTTAACAAGGCTGAGGCAGTATATTAAAGTTTTAATATCATTCTCCCCATGGCTAGGGATGTTGAACACATTTCAAAGTAATTATTAATCATTTGTGTTTATTCTTTAGAAGGCTACTCCTTTTATTAGTCCATTATTGACTGAAAGTTATTTTCTTGGTATTTAATTTATGAATTTCCTCTTAAATTCTGTCTAAAATCTAGTAATGACTTTCTCCCATTCCATGTGCTGTCTGTGTGTACTGCTAATAGTGTCACTTGCTCTGCAGAAACATTTTGATTTCATGCCCAATCCATTAATATTTGGGCTAATCCTGTGCTACTCAAGTTCTGTTTTGTGTGTTCTTACCCACCCCAATGTCTTGAAGCGTGTTCCCTATGTTTGACTCTAGAAGTTTTGGCATTTCAGGTTTTGTTTTGTTTTATTCTAAATGTCTTGATCCCATTCACTTCCCCATCCCTTTACAGCTGCAACTCAAGAGAAAGCATTTCAGGTTTTAAACTAAATTCTTTGGCTAATTCAAATTAATTTCTGTACAAGAAAATATGAATCTAATTTAGTTCTGTCAATAAATATCCTATTTTGTCAATACTGTTGGTAAAACAGTGCTGAGAGCCTTGCTCTTAATGGGTCTGAGGACCTGGGATGGATGTGTGAAGTAGGCTAAACAAAGAAAAGTCTGACCACCTGATTCAAACAAGTGACCCGGGAGAGCCTGAGCCGTTTCTATTTTTACAGTTTCAGTAGTTTGCATGAACAGTTTTTAATCATTTTTGTTTCCTTAAGCTTCTAATAATCACAATAATTGCCAGTTTGTACTCTTTTCCCCACCAGTAATCATTACCTACATGATTCATAGCCTTAATATTAGAAGCATCAGCGGTATAGCAAGCAACAAAGGAAGTTTTCTAACTAGGCACAACTACAGGTGAAACAGTGTGCTCAGTTGGCAACATTTGCATTTACATCATTATGCAAAGTGAAAGAGCCTTTTAGCTCTAATCAAATCTAAACTCTCACAATCACCTCAGCCAAGACTGAATTGCTTCATTCTATATTTTATACTACTCTATCTCTTATAGGGGATATACAAGTTTCTTCCTATCATCCTGTAAACTCCATAACTAAAAATCTTGCTCTTAAGAGTTGGCACTGCTTATTCCTTGTTCTCATTTCCCCTTCCTCTCAGCTTCCTACAACATTGGCTTCCTACAGTATTGGCACAGCTATTAGAAATGAGGGCATTATGTGTTTCTATGATTCTCCTTCATTCCCCTTTCTTAGACTGTTCCCATTAACTCTTGATATCATCTATTCATTTGCATTACTCTTAGAGTCCTGTGGTTGGAATCATTCTGTCCAGGACAATTATGCAAATATGTAATGTCCTGAACTACTGTAACTCTTGCAGACTAGTCCCAAGGTAAGCTGGAAAGGCAGCATCCTAGTCTTGAGAATCCCGAATTCATGGTCACACTTCAAACATCAAAGACTTTAAGAACTGAATCAGATCCACTGTATACTTTCTAAAACATCATCTATGGCTCACCCAGAGGAGAATCATCATGGGAAAGTTTTCCTAATAGAATAGCCACTTTATCTAGGGCTCTAAGAAAGTAAAATTAAATGCCTTTAGCAATAAGTTGTGTAAGGAAAGCAAGGAGATCAGGTAGCACATATGCTCCTGAAGTCATGCCCAGAACTATACAGCAAACTATCCTTTGGCCTTGCCAAAAATGGATTAAATTCTCCCAGGGTTTTCTGAAAGGAGAACTTATTCACGCTATTCTCAGGCCTTGTACCCCAAAGAAGTCACATGGCTCCCAACAAAACAGGATTTTTTCCCACTGTGTTTTTCCTGCATTTTTAAAAATTAGGTTATTATAACATTGGCTTGTTTCTTGGTGTTCTCTTCTGTTCCATTGATTGAACAGTCTGGTTTATCCCACTACCTGGCTGTCTTTATTATTGTAGCTTGGTAGTATAGTTTCAGTCAGGTCTTGTGATACCTGTGGCATTGTTCTCACTCCTCAGAATTGCTTTGGATATTTGTGGTCTTTTGTGGTTCCATAGGAATTCCAGGGTTGTTTTTTTCTTTCTAAACTTGTAAATGTGATAAAGGGATTTTGATGGATATTGCATTAAATCTATATGCTAATTTTGGTAATATAGCCATTTTCACAATATTAATTGGGCCAATTTGAGATTGCAGAAGTTATTTCCATCATTTGATATCTTCTATATTTCCCTTTTGTTTTTGTGTTGTCATTGTTTTTAACTGAGTTATACATTTTTCTCCATTCCCCTCTCTTCTTCCCCTCTCTCCTATAGCTTCCCTTTTTGATATCTTAAAGTTTTTGTCATAAAGGCCTTTCATTTCTTTGATTATATGTGTTCCTGGGAACTTAATTTTGCAGAAAGGACTGTTATGAATGGAACATTTTTCTTAATTTCTTTCTCTGAGAGTGCATTTTGACATATATAAAAGCTACTTTCTTTTTAATATTGATTTCATATCCTGAAGCTTTACTTTGGTTATTAGATTTAAGAGTTTTCTGGTAGCTTCTGTCAGGCCTTTCAAGTATAGAATCATGTCATCTACAAATACGGATGGTTTCATTTCTTCATTCTCTATTTTTATCTCTGATATGTCTTTCTTTTGTCTAATTGATTTTACACTTAAGTTATTTTAGCACTAGAGTGAATAGCTACCCCTATATTTGATTTAGTTTGTTTTAAGAATAAATTATTTATTCCTATAATAAAGAAAATTAGCTAAAAGATTGTCTTCTTCTAATATAATTGCATTATTTCTCAGGAATAAATAGAAAATTTAATGCATTTTCCATGAAATGATTCTACAATATAAGATTTAATTTATATCCCACGTTTTTCTGTTTCAAAGTAATAATGAAAATTTCCTTACCCACCTAAATGCTAATTTGCTCAAAGTTCCCTGAGATACTGGAGATTCTGGATGTCTGCTGATCTGTTTGTTCAGAGGCACCATCTATCAGAAAACATGTGAGCTTACATGTGACAAAAAAATGTAAAAATTAAAATGAAAAACTCCACAGAAATTTGCATTGTTGGATATGCCCCACACTCTAAATACCTACTTTCTACTGTAGTGTTCAATTTTGTTCATAATTATCATCAAGAAAAGGCAAATTCATAAAGTAAATATGTAAGTATAGAATTGAAAGAAAAACTTCAACGGTAAAACACATACATGAGCAATTAACCACATTACTGTAAGGGAACTTGATCTAGCCATTGGAAAGGGAAATATCTATTATTTCAAGTAAAATTCTTATTTCGATTTCAAAATGTTTTGTGAAAATATCAAGCAAACCTAAATCCTTTTCAAGTATGTCTAATAAAGTTCAAATATTCATGGACAGCTCAATGACACGTTTTTCTTGTAGACCATATGCTTAAGAGAAAAAGTGAGCAAGAAAGTTGAGATGAAGACACAACAATGCTACAGGGAATGGTTCACACATTCAAATGGCTGTTGCTACCGTCTGACATTTGGGTCACTGGCATCAGCAGTAGTACTTGCTACTAATGTTAGTTGATTTGAATTTATGCCTCTCTAAAGTAAGATTGCAGCAAGCTAATGTGAGAAATTTTATTCTTTAAACATAGGCTGTCCATGTATGTACAAGTTATTTCCTACTTCCTTATTCTTGTATTTACTTAGCAAATATGACAGAATTGATTTGCTCTATTTTTCTTGTCACTAAATTAAATCTACCCAGATGAGAAAGAATCAGTGAAAACAGCTACAACTAATGAACAGCTAATGCTGTTTACCATGCAATTATCTTGCCTGAAATAACAGGATAATGTACAGCAGTTGATAAGATAATTTAAGGGATATTATCGCTCTTTTAAAAGGTTTCATCTCAAATCATGCAAAATACATTTTGACAGCATCTTTAAGTTCCTAATTAGCTTACAAAGAACTTTTGAAGTATCATTTCACATGTCTTACTTTCCCATTTTTTTTTCAATTACTGTTAACTTATTTCTCACTAAAAGCATAGTGGTAATTACCTATCAATTTTTAAAAAAATTATTTACATAAAGAATTTTCAACTACATCTATGATTAAGGCACTCTGAAGCAGATTCCACATCAATTATTCAGTCCCTGGGTATTCAAACTAAAATGTTATCTATATCCCAGTAAGAAGCTATATTTGTGAGTGATATGTAACAAATCTTGACTGAGGCCAGGCTCTGTGCCATGATCTTTACACCGACTAATCAATTACTCATCAGTCATCTTCTGATGATTAAAGCTGAAGTTTAAACTAAATAGATTAAACAGTGGTATTAAGATAACCAGACAAAAGTGGTAATATGGAAAGAAATTTTGATACTTTAAAAAAAGAAGATTCATTTTAAAAGAAGATGCCTATTGACAAGACCAATCCAGGTATTTGTTGGAGCTAAATGTTTCTTTTGTTTATGCGCATCTGTTTTCCATGTCAAGACTTTCATATTATTTTAGATTAGACCCTTTAAATAACAGTATAGGTTCTTGGTTATTTTAAATAAAGCATGCTAAATCATGTGGATTTTATGTACTTCCTCTGTGTCCAAAACAGTTCAAGTTCAAAATTAACTCAGAGGGTAGTTATTCGTTCTGAATGAAAGAAATGGGCAGCTTACCCAGCAAACTGCTGTTTATTGTCTTGGTTCCCAATTAAAATTTTTTAATGCTTTAAGCCCATTCAATGTTTAATCCCTGTTCTAATGCAGTCAGAATACAATCGAAGAAGGAGACAGCACAGCAACAAAGCAGCACATCAGATGGAACACTTTTTCTGCATCCTCTAACAGAGTAGCTCAGAGGAGCAGGACTCACAAGCATGTTGAAAACCACAATTTGCTGAACCCCCCCCCAATTCAATTATTACTTTCTCTATTAGATACAAATGAAGAATCGCCAGAAATATTTCTTTAAATCTGATAAGGATTTGCTTTATATAAACTCTAAAATTATATTTAAAAAAGCTTTTGTTTTATAATTGAACATATACAAACCAAATCATTTATCAAGCCTAAAGCTTTTAAGTCTAAAACCCTAAGTAATTACAAACCCCGCTACAGACAGCACATATATGTGTTGTAAATTTTATAAAATACCTTCATTATCTTGAAGTCACTTTGGCTTGTGTGTTTCCTAGGATTTTATGTCATAATCGCCTCCTTTTTTGGTTTACTGCAACTTCAATTTTCCTTCACACTTGATAGTCATTCTTCTAAAGAAGAGACATGATTTGGGAAATGGTGTGGAATAGGGTACCCCTGCTGCTTTCAATACAGAAGATGTTAGGCAGTGAAAACTGCCTGGGCTCCCCACTGGTCTGTCATGTCCCATCAGCATTACAAAATACTGCTCCTAGCCAGCAGTCTTATCTGCTTCGTGTCCCTATAGGAAACATGACTACTGTCTGTGGGTAAGATTTTAGAGAAAACCCTATGACCTTCTGACATCAATGATTAAAGAATTTGTGCATTCTGTCATTCCTTAACTTTGCATTCACACATGACAATTATAATTATAATACACTTCCTTAGCCTCTCTTGAAGAACTTGTTAAAATGGTGACAATATTTTATTTAGATTCTATGAGAATGCCAAGCTCGTAATTCGTTGAAGATGTGCTCTTATTTAATATGGTTGGAATAGTTTACACTAGAACTAAGATGAAGGTTCATTAAAAGTATTTTTTTCTGTAGACATTTCACATATCTTCATATGGAAGGTATAATATTTTCACATATGAAATATCTACTGAAATCCTCAGACATTTATCAAAATGAAAAATTTCCCTCACTATGTTTTATCTTTGTTTCTAATTCTCTTGAACTCCATTTGTCTCTCACTCTGGAGCATTGTATGAAAAATATCTGATACAAATTCACATTTAATTAGGATACTAGTAAAGTTTATTACAGAAGCTTGAAGTAGCCAGGAATCTTTAGAGGGTCACACCAAAATAATGAGAATATTTCAAAGGATATGAATCATACAAGCTTATGGATTATGCATTGGGTAGTCTAATAACAACTATCTGTACACTGAAAAGAGTGAGATTCCAAAAACTGTTCAGGCCACAAAGCTTGGATATCTTGGCCATCCCATAGAGTAAAGCCAGTTTTGCCTCAGGGTGGGAGATCAGAATGAATCACCATGGGCTGGCAAAAGAGAATTAAATCACATATATTCTCCATCCTAAACAAAAAGAAACACTAGTCAAAACTGTTTAGACCTCAGTTCTTCTATTTAATGAGGGAACACAGCACAGCACTGAAATGTGTATTAATAGGAGAGCTCAATTGCCACCCTCTTTCTGCCATGTATTCTTCTTAAAGAATCTTCTTTCTTAGAGCATAACTTAAAACAAAAATTATGATAGGTTCAATGCAATTCCCATCAAAATCCCAACAAAATTCTTCATAGACCATGAGAGAACAATAACTAACTTTATATGGAAAAACAAAAAGTCCAGGATAACCAAAACAATCCTATACAATAAAAGAACTTCTGAAGACATTACCATCCCTGTCTTCAAATTCTATTACAGAGCGACAGTAATGAAAACAGCTTGGTATTGGCATAAAAACAGACATTGACCAATGGAATCGAATCGAAGACCCAGATATTAATCCACAAACATATGAACACCTCATATTTGACAAAGAAGCTAAAAGTATACAATGGAAGAGTGAAAGCATCTTTAACAAATGGTGCTGGCATAACTGGATGTCAACCTGTAGGAGAATGAAAATAGATCCTTATCTATCTCCATGCACAAAACTCAAATCCAAATGGATTAAAGACCTCAATATTAATCCGACCTCACTTAACCTGATAGAAGAGAAAGTGCGAAGTAGCCTGCAATACATGGGCACAGGAGACCACTTCCTATGTAAAACCCCAGTGGCACAGACAATAAGAGCAACAATGAATAAATGGGACCTCCTGAAACTGAGAAGCTTCTGTAAAGCAAAGGACACTGTCATTAAGACAAAAAGGCATCCTACTGAATGGGAGAAGATCTTCACTAACCCCACATCAGACAAAATATACAACGAACTCAAGAAACTAGACATTAAAATTCTAAATTACCCAATTAAAAAATGGGGTAATGATCTGAACAGAGAATTCTCAACAGAAGAAGTTCGTATGGCCAAAAGATACTTAAGGTCATGTTCAACTTTCTTAGCAATCAGGGAAATGCAAATCAAAACAACTTTGAGATACCATCTTACACCTGTCAGAATGGCTAAAATCAAAAACACCAATGATAGCCTATGCTGGAGAGGATGTGGAGTAAGGGGAACACTCACTCATTGCTGGTAGGAATGCACACTTGTGCAACCACTTTGGAAATCAGTGTGGTGGTTTCTCAGGTAATTGGGAGTTAACCTACCTCAGGATCCAGCAATACCACTCTTGGGAATATGCCCAAGAGATGCCCAATTGTACTACAAAAGCATTTGTGCTACTATGTTCATAGCAGCATTATTTGTAATAGCCAGAACCTAGAAACAACCTAGGTGCCCCTCAATGGAAGAATGGATCAAGAAAGTGTGGAATATATACACATTAGAGTACTACTCAGTGGTTAAAAAAAATGACATCTTGAATTTTACATGCAAATGAATGGAAATAGAAAACACTATCCTTAGTGAGATAACCCAAACCCAAAAAGATGATTATGGTATGTACTCACTCATTAGTGGACCCTATCCATAAACAAAGGACATTAAGCTTATAGCTCACAAGCCTAGAGAAGCCATATTGCAAGGTGAACCCAAAGAAAAACATATATAGATCCTCCTGGAAATTGGAAGGAAACAAGATCACCGGGCAGAAGTTGGAAGCATGGGAGTGGGGATAAGGGTGGAGGTAGGGGTGGGGATGGGGGTGGGTGAAGGGGAGAGGAGGAGGGAGAAGGGAAGGAGAGGCTGGAGAGAGCTTGGGGGAGTGGAAGGGTGGAGATGGAGGAAGGGTGGATATTGTAGAAGAGAATAAAATATCTACATTAAGGGAGTCATTTTAGGATTGGCAAGAGTCTTGGCTCTAGAGGGGATCACAGGTGTCCACGGGGATGTCCCCAGTTAGGTACTTGGGCAGCAGAGGAGAGGGTGCCTGAAGTAGCCTTGTCCCATAGTCACATTGATGAATATCTTGATCATCACCATAGAAATTTCGTCCGATGGATGGAGATAGAGACAGAGAACCACATTCACATCAGAGCAATGGACTGAGTTCCCAAGGTCCAGTCGAAGAGCAGTAGGTGGGAGAAGATGAGCAAGGAAGTCAGGACCGCGAGGGGCTGGTCCACCCACTGAGACAGTGTGCCTGATCTAATGGGAGCTCACCAAATCCAGCTGGACCAGGACTGAATGAGCATGTGATCAAACTGGAATCTCTGAATGTGGCTGCCAATGGAGGCTGTCTGAGAAGCCAATGATAATGGCACTGGGATTTGTCTCTTCTGCATGTATTGGCTTTTTGGGAACCTAGTCTATTTGGATGCACACCTTCCTAGGCCAGGATAGAGGGGGGAGGGCTTTGGGCTTCCCACAGGGCAGGGTACTCTGCCCCCTCTTAAGGAAGCAAGGGGAGGGAAAAGGGGTAATGGGGAGCGGGAGGGGTCTGGGAGAAGGGGAAGAAGTGTAAATGTTTGAAAGAAAAATAAAAGAATATGAAAAAAATATGTTTCTTGTCATACACAAAACAAATCCCTTCCAAAGTGACTTCCAGAGGGATCACCAAATGCATAAAAGACCCTCTGGCAACTGTACAGACACTAAATCTTTAGGCAAGTCTGAGAGGCGGTTCGAGACTATGGTTAGTGTTTGAAATAAAGTGGCTTTTCTTTGATTTTTTATTTTTTTTCTTTGAAAAACTGCACACAGCCTGGATTCTGAGTGATGTGGCTGTCTCAGAAACAGAAGCCAACTTGAAATTACAGTTTTCTCTGCTGGGTATGTTTGCAAATAAAACAAAAGCAAGGAGGAAAACAAAGACATAATTATGGAAGACACTAGAATGTGGAAAAGAGATTAAACCTTATTAAAATATCATTCCTGGGCATTAGCAGCACTTGGATAATTAATAATATAACAGTTGACTGCACTAAGAACCATAACAAAAATTAAATTTTCATTTATGAACAGGAATAATGAGGTAATATAAAAAGACTAGGTTTGGATTTTCCTGCTACTGAAGATGAACAGTTGCCTCAGGTCCCCGTGCAGAGCTGAGACCTACATTGGGTTGCAGAAAAAGATAACTTATCTGACACACATTCTCTAATCCTAGACTGTAGTCGTGACATGAGACAGTTTGCCTTTTCCATTTCTCCAGCACTGCAATCAAACGTGCCACCATCGTATGTCACCGCAAGCAACAGGAGGGAGTAAAAGCATCCTATTTTGAGACAGGACTGCAAGATAAATGGGTAAATTAAATCTTAAGTTGCATTTTACAAATAAGTCATTTGGCAACATAGATAGATAGAAATTGTTCTTGTGGTAGCTCAAGCAATGATAACATTATGGGGAGATGTAAGATGATTTCTCAAAATTATAATGACAAGAGGAACAACAAAAGATTTTATTTTAGTGACTTTAAAAAACTACTATAGGCTTTTCCTTTTCTATTTTCCAGGAATTTTTAATTACTTTTATAATTCTTTAATTTTGTACATCTAAGCTAAATATATTTATTTGCATAGCTTGGCACACCACAAAAAAAATTTAAGAATTTATTGCTAAAAGGTAGGGAAGGAAAAAGAAGAAAGACATGATGTAATTAAATTATAATCTCAAGTAATAAAAGAAATACAGGTTTTAAATATAGGGAAGCAGTCCCTAAAACTATGCAGGTCACAATGAGGTGTGCATTGAGCATCCTCCCAAGGAAGTGGAGCCAGGCACTGAATTACTGGGAACCCTGCTTAAGCAACCTACCTAACGCAGCTGCTGAGAGAATTGTAGAGAAAAAAATGAACGCATAGGCATTCGGGGTTAGTTTTATTACTTATTGTGTCTTCGGAATAGTTTGTGTTTGTTTGTGTGTGTCTTTTACATTTAATGGTGGAAATCTATTCTGCACTACTAGCTTTATGGTTTGGTAGGTTAAACAAGAGATGGGAGACTTAGGTTACAGAGTAAATTGGTGGCACATTTTCAAGAAGTTATAGGAAGAACTGTCTGTCAAAGAAAGTGTAGTTCTCTCCAAATGATGACAAACCTTTACTTCAAAATTCTAAGGACCTCTTCTATGGATCACTAATGGAAACCTAAGGATGGATAAATGTAGCATTAATATCTATCCTCAAATGTCACTAGGTCTGTTGGATCATGTAACCCAAGTGGCAGCTCAGCCTGGCCTATAGCTTGAACCTGTTGAAGAGCCTTACCCAGCTTCAGACACCCTCAAAACTACAAGTTCTCAGGGTCGGTTTATTTATGGGTCACAGTAACACACCAAAGTGAGGAAAGTACTTCCTCCAAAATCTGAATAAGCACATGTTTTCTTTTTTTCTTGACAATAAAATAAGTTATCCTTTTTCCTTAATAAATATCTGTATGTGCCACTCATCACTGGACCACTGAAACTGCACTGAAGCAGGACAGATGCATTCAAAAATGGTCTTCAAAAATCCAGGTGGTTACTATTCCTTGGTCTAATAAGTATTTTATCAATGTCATGAATCAACAATATACTCTGCAAAAATGGCAGGTGATCAAGCTTCTGCAAATACAGGACTGAAAGGTTATAATATACCCTCGAGGAAAAACTGTGAGCATGTAGTAACCTTGCAACTAAAAGGAAAATGTTCCCATTGGGCCTTATGGTTATGTGCTAGATAGATAGCAGCATACCAGGAGACGTGATAACCTGGTTAAGGAGGGAAACCACATCTACGACAGCAACTGCATGTGGAGTTGTTTTAAACTTGCAATAATCAAGTATGATCCTCAAAGATTCATGTGTCCTCTGCACAAGCCAGATAGGAAAGTTAAATAGGGGTGTGGTGGGATCTACTAGCAAGTTCTCCAAAGAAGTGATACAGGTTTTGGTTCATTATTTTTCCAGGCTGATGCAGCTCTGGTGTCTTCCATTCAGCCTTTCCATTCATAAAAAAGCCCTCATTTCTTGTCTGAGACTACTCCAACCAGTGCTGTAGTTGTTTTTGTCTTGTTTTGTTTGTACTGTTATTTGTTTTATTTTGTTTTTAAATGGAATCTCTTCTTATACAAGACATCCCAACCACAGTTCTCCCTTCCTCCACTCCTCCCATCTCTCCCTCACCTCTCCTCTTCTCCAGATCCACCCCCTCTCCATTTCCTCTATACTGCAGAACCCCTTCAAGACTAAGACCTAAGCTTGCATTGTAAATTAGCTAGTCTTAGGATGAGAGTTTGCATTTGTTTTTCAGAGTTTCAGTCCTCTGACTGTAGGAAAGACGATTCTCTCTCAGGGCACACTTACAAGACTTAGATTGTTTATGCACATCTGGAGCTGGGAAATTGAATCTCTGATCTCATATTTTGCCTTTGTTAGTTTACCAAGAGACACTCGAAGCCCCCAGCCAATATCATCAATTCTCCAGAAATGTTTAGAAATATTATACATACAGTCACTAAGTTATTGCCACTCACAACTGGTAAATCAGGATTGTGAAATTTGCTTGTCTTGTTTAATTCTTCAAACATATACTGAGTAAAAAATATAATGTATTTTATTTTAAAGGTCTTGTGGACTAGAGATATGGCTCAATGAGTGATGCACTGGCTATGCAAAATGAGAACCTGGCTATAATCGCCAACACTCACATCAAAAGCATCAGGAGGTACACACCCAGGTGTAACCTCAATGCTGGGGATATATACAGATGAGGGTCCCTGGGTCTTGCTAACCAGTCAATCTAGCAAGCTCTAGGTTCAATGAAGTATCCTGTCTCAAAAAACAAACAAGTAACTAATTGGGGGTTTCTGACCTGCAGAAGGCCTTTTCTCACTCTCAGTATTCTCATTACCCATAGTTCTTTATCTAAGGTTGACATCCCCTGTCTTTCCCTGTCTATGTTAGCACGTCCATTGATGTCATTGTTCAAATCTTCTGTTAGGCAGCCATTTTGATGAAATTTCAAGGATATCACCTCTCTGACATTGCCAGGAACCGTAATCTTACAACAGAGTCCCTGCTCCTTTAGTTCCAGCCGTCTTTCCACCTCCTCTTGTGCAATGTCACTAGGCCTTTGGTGTAGGAGTTCTGTTGTAGACATATCCATTTGGAATCAGCACCATGTGATCTCTCATACTCTGCATTTTCACTAGCTGTGGTTTTCTATAGTGGTATTCATGTGTTGCAAAAAGAAGTTTCCTTGATAAGGACTGAGAACTACACTTCTATGTGGATATAACAACAAATATTCAAGGAGTTGTCAGAGCTTATGCTGGTTTTGTGAAGCAGTGCTTGTAAGTTCTCTTTCAAGACCTGTGACTTCACTAGCCTCAGGCATCTAATACCAAGTCATCAGCTCTGAAATTATATACTAATATGTAACCTTACACAAAGGTGGTAGCATATTTATATTTTGAAAATCAGAAAATATATTATTAATTAAAATGTGAATGAACAACTATGTAAAGAAGTTAGAGAGTAACTGAGGAAGGTATCTGAAGTCCAACTCCATATATGTTACACATGCATGCACACTCACAAGCACACAAATACATACAACACATGCAAAAATAGAGGTTTTCAGTCAAAGTCAAAACAATAAGTAATCTTAAATATTCCATGCTGAAATAACATTCTGAAAATTTAATTTAAAATATTACTATGAAGATAATTTTGCCTGTTTCTACATTTCTAATATGAAAGTGAAAACATATTTAAATTATACATGCAGTTGACTTTGTGTGTCTATTTGGCATGGGTGGCCTGAGCCATTATATTATATGAACTATATTGAAAACCATAACTAATTGTGTACCAGCAACTGTTTGAACACATTATGGTACTCTCACATTGAATATACTGTAAAAAATAGAATAAAATAAATTATCCCTTTAAATTATAAATGTGAAAATCTCATAAACTGTAGGAATTGGTAAAAGGAATGAAAATGGAACACACACTCTACAATTGTGTCTTAATTTTTAAACTTCACCAACACTGGAAATGACCCAATCCAAGGGGGGAAGCACATGCCTTCAAAAAAAACTAAGCAAATCTTTAAATATGTATTTATCTACCTAAGTTATATGTTTTAAGAGCTTTACTCATTTAAATCCTGATTTTCCTCAGCTATTAGCAATATTTATGTTTTATTCTGTGTAAATATTTCAGAAAATATAGATAGATCAACAGACATGCAGACAGATAGAATAAAATATTCAGTAATTTCTAGACAAGCAACCATGATTTCTTTTGCCATGTTAAATAAACCATCACTCTTAGAAACTCTTTCTTCTGTTATAAGGTGTTTGTTGAGTCTAGCGTCTTGAGCATGCTAAGGGTGTGATCTAAGACTAAGTCTTAACCCTAGCTTTGACTTATTTTTAAAGTAACTCGGACACCACTTGAGAACCAGCCATTCTAATTCCTAATTTTATTCCTTTATGATAGAGTGTGAGTCTTTATATGTACCCTTTAATCAAATGTAAAAGATAGAAAAATTGTGACTGTTTTGTGGTAGAGAAACAAGCAACAAACCTGAATGGCATTCTGCCTTTTTATAGCTCATTCAGTTTCTTTTATCTGCAATAGACCACATGGAAAACAGCAGAGAACCATGGCAATCCCTAAATGATGACTACACAGATGACTCTTAATAAGTCTCTGTGCTATAAATACAGTGCAAAATAATTGCACTGTTGCTTCAATATATTCAGTTGTTGAATAAAAGCAGAATATGACTCTAAAAGAAATGAATTTTGTGGCACTTACAGTGCATATTATCAAGCTCAAAATTAAATAGCAGTTTCCCCATAAGCCAATCACACATTTCAGAGGCCATCGCTGCTGTAAATTATGTAGCAGGAACAGAAGTGTTTCTGAGAAGTTCTAAATGCTTTGTTCAAATGAGAGTTCAGAACCACTTGAATTTTAAGTGGGTTGATATGTACTCAGAAGATACCAAAACAGTTTCAAAGTTGTGATCACATACAACTTTTGTTACTTGTATTCATTACTTTTCTGGGACTGTGATTAAGAAGCATAACTAAGGAAACTTATGGAAAGAGAAGTTGATTTTAGCTTATGAAGGATAAGACTCCATCAAGACATGCAGGCATTATAGCAGTCAGACATAATAGCAGGATCAGGAAGTTGAAAGATCATATCCTCAACCACAGACATGGAGAAAAGAAAGGGAACAAGGAGTGGGGTGAGGCTATAAGATCTTAAGGCCTGCTATCAATAATGTACTTACACCAACAAAACCACCTCTGGATGTGCCTCAAACAATGCCACCAGCTGAGAATCAATAATTCAAACACCTCAGGCAATTAAGGATTTTTTCATTCAAACCATCACACGATATCTAAAGTTTGAATAGGAAAAGAGAAGAGGTCATTGAAGGTCTGTAACATCTTTTACCTAAATTCAACAATATGTTTTCATAATATTATTTCAAATTATTATTCATATTATTATTCAAAATATTATTCAATATTATTTCATAATAGTTACTTTACCCACAATCATTTGTACTTATTTCTAATTTAAAAGTCAAAAATCATTATTCCTTTGTGAATGTGTACCACACCTTCTTTATCCATTAACAATGGTTGTCTAGCTAGGCTGCTCTATTTTCTAGCTATTATGGCTAGGACAGCAGTGAACATGATGTGTCAGTCCCCAGGTTATAAGATATATTGTCCATTCTTTGGCCAAATGGATAGAGCTAGAAAACATCATTTTGAGTGAGGTAACCCAGACCCAGAAAGACAATTATTACATGTACTCACTCATAGATGGTTTTTAAACATAAAGCAAAGAAAACCAGCCCACAAATCACAATCCCTGAGAACCTAGACAACAATGAGGACCCTAAGAGAGACATACATGGATCTAATCTACATGGGAAGTACAAAAAGACAAGATCTCCTGAGTAAATTGGGAGCATGGGAACCTTGGGAGAGGATTGAAGGGGAGGGGAGAGGTACGGAGGGGAAAAGAGAAAAATGTAGAGCTCAATAAAAATAATAATAATAAAATAAGATACATTGTCATTTGGGCAAATGCCCCAGAATGGTATAACTTTATCATAGAGTAGTTTTCGTTTTAATTTGGATAAGTTTTTGTTTGTTTGTTTGTTTTGTTTTTTGTTCTTTGTTTGTTTGTTTGTTTGTTTTTGGGGGTTTTTTTTGCTGTTGTTTTAAGAAACTTCCAGACTTGTTTCCAAAGTGGTCACACTAGTTTTCACCCCACCTACAATGAATAAGAGTTTCTCTCTATCTGCATCCTTGCCAACATATGTGGTTACCAGTATTCTTGTTGACAGCCACTCTGACTGGCAGGAGGTGGAATATTAAAGTTGTTTAAATCTGCATTTCTCTGGTGGCTAAAGACATTGAGCACTTTAAGAGTTTCCTGTCCAATCTTTTCTTTTGTGGTTGTTGGTTAGATTTTGATTTGTTTGTTTGTTTTTGATGCAATATCTCACAATATAGATGTTGGCCTCAAACTTACAGATATCTGACTGTTGGTACTTCCCAAGTGCTAAGATTTAAAACTTGTGACACCACACCTGACCCTTGCATTGAAATACAATGTTTAAGATTAGATTTATAGTCCATTTTTTTAATTAGGCTGTTTGTTTTTCATGTTTGGTTGTTGTTTTTGATTTTTGTTGGGTTTTTGTTGTCATCTTTGTTTATGGTTCTCTCTATATAATAGATTCTGAACTTCTGTCAGAAATATAATTGGCAAGAATTTTCTCCCATTGTGTGGGCTGCCTTTTCATTCAACTGAAAGTTCCGTTTGCTATACAGAATCTTTTAAATTCCATGAGATTCTATTTGTCAATTGTTGGTCTTGTTTCCTATGTTATTCAAGTCTTGTTCAGAAAGGCATTGCCTGTACTTGTATGTTGAAGTTCATCGCCACTTCTTCCTCTTAAGATTTTAGAGTATCAGGTGTTAAGTTGATGTCTTCAGTCCCTTTGGAGCTGTGTTTTGTGCAAGATTAGAGAAAGAAATCCAGCTTTATTCTTTCTCACTTTGATATCCACATTTCCTAGCACCATTTGTTGAAGATAGACTTTTCTAATGTATATTTTGTCACATTTGTCAAAAGTCAAAAGGCTCTGGTTAAATGAAGTTCTATCAGGGTCCACAGTGGAATGTTAATCAGCTGTAAAGAGAAGTTAAATTGTTTGAGAAATTGGAGAAATATGAATGAAATTGGAAACTGTTACTGTAATCCACATCCCCAATGATCAAATATGTTGGGTTCTTTCTTATATGGAAAACATAGCTTCAACTCTTTATTCTAATGTATCTAACACAGAATACCAGTGTTAACCAGGAACAAGAAAAAGAATGGGAATGGTGTAGGAGGTCCTTCTATATTTGTGTTGCTTTCATTGGTGAATAAAGAAACTGCCTTGGCCTTTTGATAGGGCAAAACTTAGATAGGCAGAGTAAACAGAACAGAATACTGGGAAGAAGGCAGTGTGACAGATGCCATGAAACTCCTGTCTGAGACTGACGCTGGTTAGAAATCTTTCCCGGTAAGCCATGACCTCATGGTGCTACACAGATTATTAAAAATGGGTTGAATCAAGATGTGAGAGTTAGCCAATAAGAGGCTAGAACTAATGGGCCAGACAGTGTTTAAATGAATAC
Organism: Ondatra zibethicus; assembly: GCA_004026605.1. Taxonomy (NCBI): domain Eukaryota; kingdom Metazoa; phylum Chordata; class Mammalia; order Rodentia; family Cricetidae; genus Ondatra; species Ondatra zibethicus. The sequence continues at coordinate 44,813 of PVIU01011675.1, read as the reverse complement.
AGTTTCTGTGTAATTATTTTGGGGGTTAAGCTAGCCAGGTGGTCGGGAGCCAGGCGGCAGGAACGCGGCCTGCTTGCCTCATACTACATGGGAAGAGACTTTACCTTATCAGAAGGGCCATAGTATAACATAGATCAAAAGAAAATAAAAAGATGGCCGGCATGGTGGTGAAACATGCCTCTAACCCCAGCATGAGTAAGGCAGAGGCAGGTGAATATCTATAAGTTTGAAGCCAGTCTAGTCTATATAGAGCGTTCTAGGACAGCAAGGGCTACATAGAAAAAGAGAAAGAATGCTGAGTGACAACATTTATTCAGGAGTAATTAGAGAGATAAGGATGTAGGTTAAAGGAAATATAAAGAAACCAGTTAGAAGGCAAGATGTGCTCATCTGTGTAATAAAGCCTTAACTGTTGGGGTGATAACCAATGACCTCTGAATAGATTCAACATCCTCACCATGAACCATAGGAGAAGACCAATGTCTGGTACTGTAACCTGATTAACACACCAGGAATGGTAGGTTAGTAGGATCATGAAGGGACTGTTTTTCTGATGGCTAACTAAACTGACCTAGAAACAAACTGCTTTCTAGATGTTCGTGTTAAAAAAGAAAAGCACACCTCTAACTGAGAAAAGCTTGAGGTTAATGGTCTTCTTTATGATTGAAATCAACTTTAGCATAGCCTTATAAGAAACATTACTTCTGTGAGAAAGACCATGTTACACATTACAATTTACCAGAAACCAATATGGACTATGTGCCGTGGAATACATATATGATTTAAAAATCCCACATGGCTCTACAGATAAGGAGTGAAGTGAATAGTAGCCTATAAAAATGAATATTTTTTTAATATTTTGATGCCTTGGTAAAATTTTCTAAGAAGCTATGACTCTTTTGGATATTCGATATATCATAATGCCAAACTAACACAAATAAAGCTTTCACATAACTTTTTGAAACTGGAAGAACTTAAGCTTAATTAACCTGTGAGTTTCAGCTTGACTTTTTGTCAGAGATTTATAATTTCTTTTGAATAGGAATCACTTTAGTCTCCAAAGTTTAAATTAGGAGGTTGACTTTGGCTTACTATTAGCATGAACTTTTCCTATTGTTCGTTTTTACTTTCTGCTGTATCTCCTCACTGAATGATTAACTTCTGACCTTTTTAAAGATCACACACATTTGCAAGCTTCATGATCCAAATGGTCATTGTGAAATGCATATTTCCTCAGTCTTTTATAATTTTTCAGTTGTAACTGTAAAGCAGATTATAATTAACCATCTCTCGACTCGTTCAACCATGTAAATGCTTGTTATTTTTGTTGATTATATATAACAGACTTTTTATTGTTTTGGCAAACAAGATACAGAGACTATAAAATGAAAACCAGAATGGGCCATAAAACATTTTTGTTAAACCAAGCTCCATTACTGGCCTGAGAATACATGTATAATGTAAGTAGATATGTTTTTGGAAATATTATACCAATTTCAATGCACATTTTTCCCTTTAATAAAAAATATAGGACAGATGTACTGAATTCAAACTGAAGCTAACAGATATTACCAATCAGGCTTCATTCAATCTGCCCCTAGGGTCAACTTGTTTTGCAGAGATAGATAAATCAAATGCTGTGTGATAAATCTTCAATAAATAAAGCTTTGTGTTTTTGCTGGGTATTTTTCATACTCTGCTTGAGCAGTTACTATGATACAGAGAAAAATAGTGAAAGAAGCAGCCTGCAATCATGAATTCATGAGCATGTGGACAGCAGAATTCAAAAGAACATTCTTTGTTTTTAGAAAAATAGTTAATAGTATGATTCTCCATGGCTTTTCAGACATCTTTATATGTTACAAACCTCTCTACTTCTTCGATATTTATCTCTTTCATCCTTCCTAAAGAGGCCTTTTCCCATTTCTCTTATCACATCACATGTACCTTACCATTCCCCATTTCTATTACCCCCCAATATTTTTATTCTGGTAATAGTCTCTAAAAAGTAAACCTATAATATATGTAATTCCATGAATAAAAATATATGTAGATTTTTTCCAATTTAACATTTTTGTTGATTCTTTGTGGATTTTACAACATACATCTCGATCCCACTCATCTCCACTTCCTTTTCCATCCACCATCTGTCTTGCAATCACCCCCCACAGGAATAAAACAAAATAAAATTTAAAAGAAAAGAGAAGAGAGAAAATAGAAAATAATCTTGTCAAGCTGCAGTGTGATACAGTGAGTCATACAGTTTATGTTTTAGTCCACATGTCAATATTTGCAAGTGTCCATTACAAAGAGTCATTGGTCTGGTTCAAAGCCTCTGGTTTTACTATACCATAGATACTGGGCTCTCACTAGTACTCTTCTTAGATATTCTGTTGTTGTCCTGTGTCATAGAGATCTTGAAACTTTGGGTCTGTAGGCCTGACCCCTTCGCATGCTCTAGCAGATCATAGACTGGGTGGATAATGGGATGGGCCAACTCATAGCCCTAGCTCTGGGTCTCGGTGGTTGCCAGGTTGGTCAGTCTGCCAGCTCTCCCTCATCCACAACATCAGGGTGAGCTTTCCAGCACCTCCTTGATATCACAGCAGGTCTTAGCTAGAGCCATCCTTGTAGATTCCTGTGAATTTTTCTGCCATCAGGTTTCTTCCTAGTCCCATGATGGCTCCCTCTATCAATATATCTCTTTCCTTGCTCTCCCACCCCATCACTCTCCCAACTTGACCATCCCATTTGCTCATGTTCTCATCCTCCATCCCCTCCCCTTTACCCACCCTCCCATAGTTTACCTAGGAAATGTCATCTATTTCCCATTAACAAAGTGATCCTTGTGTCCTTCTTAGGGTCCCCCTTATTAGCTAGTTTCTCTGGGGCTGTGGATTATAGCCTGGTTATCCTGTGTTTTACATCTAGTATTCACTTATGAATTAGTACACATCATGTTTGTCTTTCTGGCTCTGGGTTATCTCACTCAGGATGGCTTTTTCTAGTTCCATCCATTTGCCTGCAAATTTCCTGATGATATTGTTATTTTACAACTGAGTAGTACTCCACTGTGTAAATGTACCACATTTTCTCTATCCATTTTTCAGTTGAGGAACATCTAGGTTGTTTCTAGGTTTTGGCTCTTATGAATAATACTGTCATGAACATAGTTGAGAAAGAGTCCTTGTGGTATGATGGAGCATCCTTTGATAGTCCAAAAGGAGTCATTGGATCTGGGTTAGTTTGATTTCCAGTTTTCTGAGAAACTACCAGTTTGGTTTCCAAAGTGGCTGTGTAAATTTTAACTCCCACCGACAGTGGAGGATTCTTCCCCTTACTCCATATCCTCTTCAACATAGATGTCCTCGGTGTTTTTGATCTTAGCTCTTCTGACAGGTGTAAGAAGGTTTCTTAAAGTCATTTTGATTAACATTTTGCTGATGGCTAAGAATGTTGAGCAATTTCTTAAATGTCTTTTGGTCATTTGAGACTCTTCTGTTCAGAATTGTCTGTTTAGATCTGTACTCCACTTTTAAATGGATTATTTGGTATTTTGATGTTTAGTTTCTTGAGTTCTTTATGTATTTTGAAGATCATCACTACGTCAGATGCAGAGTTGGTGAAGATATTTTCCCATTTTGTAGGCTGTCAATTTGTCTTATTTACCATATCCTCTCTCTTACAGAACATTTTCTATTTCAGGAATTCCCATTCTGTATTGATGCTGTTAAGCAGCTAATGAGAGATTTCTCAAAATTCTTTATGTGGGCAATTAGTACTGTGAACATTCCTCTTAGCACTACTTTCATAGTGTTCCATAAATTTGGGTATGTTCTACATTTCTTTTACACTGAATTCTAGGAAGTCTTTAATTTCCTTCTTGGTGTAGGAGGTCCTTCTTTCTATGTGTTGCTTCTTTGAGATTTGCTAGTGTGAGATGATCTATTCTTTGTTTTTATGGTTGCCACTAACTTCCTTGAGTTGGAGTTTTCCTTCCAGTACTTTCTGTAGGGTTGGATTTGTGGATAGCTATTGTTTAAATCTGGTTTTGACATAAAATATCTTTTTTTCTCCATCTATAGTGATTGATAGCTTTGCTGGGTATAGTAGTCTGGACTGGCATCTGGAGTTTCTTAGTGTCTGTAGAATGTCTGTCCTGGACCTTATGGTTTTCAGAGTTTCCCTTGAGAAGTTGGGTGTAATTCTGATAAGTCTGCCTTTTCATGTTACTTGGCCTTTTTCCTTAGCAGCTATTAATATTCTTTCTTTATACTTTATGTTAAGTGTTTTGATTAATATTTGGCAAGGGGACTTTTTTTGTTCTACTTCATTTGGTGTTCTGTAAGCTTCTTGTACCTTCATAGGCATGCCCTTCTCTAGGTTGGAAAAGTTTTCTATGTTTTCGTTGAATATGTTTTCTATGCCTTAGAGTTGAAATTCTTTTCTTTCTTCTATCCTTCTATTTTTAATTTTGTCTTTTCATGGTGTCCCAGATTTCCTGGATATTTTCTGTTAAGAATTTGTTGGACTTAACATTTTCTTTGACTGATGAATCTATTTCCTCTATAATATTCTGAGATTCTCTCCTCCAGCTCTTCCATTCTATTGGTTATGCTTGCATCTGTAGTTCCTGTTCATTTAACCTAGATTTTCCATTTCCAGAATTTCCCCAGTTTGTGTTTTCTTTATTGCTTCTATTTCAATTTCTGAGACTTGAACTGTTTCCTTCACCTGTTTGATTTTTTTTCTTGGCTTTCTTTAAGGAATTTATGGATTTCTTTCATTTTTTGTTTGTCATTTCCTCCATTTCTTTAAGGGAATTTTTTATTTACCCTTTAAGGTCCTCTGTCATCTTTGTAAAGCTATTTTTAAAGTTGTTTTCTTCTGCTTTGGGGTGTTCCATTCTTGCTATTGTAGAATCACTACGTTCTGGTGGTTCCACTTTGCTCTTTTCGTTGTTGAGTGTATTTTTGTACTGGAATCTGCCCATCTATTTCCCCAAACAGTGAAGGAAATGACACAGGAGTTGGTTGTGGTTAGGGGACAGAGTAGGAGTTGTAGATGATGGGGTTCAATTGGGGGGGATGGAGAGGCTTGCCCACATGCACCTTGGCTGCTGACCACTTAGTGGAACTGAAATAGGTAGGGTAAGGAGGCTAGGGGATAGAATTGGGGCTGTCCAGGTGGGAGACCAGTCACTTACAACTTCATGCAATTGTTTTACATGGTGTCTGTATCTCCAGGAACCACTGAAGCCATGGAAGGGATGGTTAGAATTGGAGGACAGAGTGGGCCTTGTAGATTACTGGGTCCAATGGGGGGTGGCAGAGAGGCCTGCCCACAGGAACCTTGCCTGCTCACCAACTAGTGGGGCAGTTATGGGTGGAGGAGGGGCCTATGGCCTAGAGTGGGGCTGTCTATGTGGGAAACTAGTCACTTACCATTTCTTGCAATCAGTACAGGTAGTTCTGTCTAATGAACTTTTCTTATCTGGTCTAATGGTGTTTTGTCCAGCACCCAAAGTCTACCTAATGTACGAGTCACATTATAGCAACTGAATGAGTTATAATTAGAAATGTATATGCGTTCAATAACAGAAAATAGGCCATGAATTTAAAGAAGAATGGGACAGGGTGCATGGGAGGGTTTGGAAGGAGAGCAGTGATGTGGGATTCCCTTCTGTATGATATGAATGTTAATAAAAAATTGGGCATGTGGTAGGGCAGCATATAGCCAGGTGGGAAATCTGAACAAAGATATATAGAGTAGGTGGGGTCAAGGAGATACATGTAGCTGCCAAAGGAGACAGATGCCGGACCATTACCAGTAAGCCACAGCCTTATGCCAATATACAGATTAATAGAAATGGGTTAAGATGTAAGAGTTAGTTAATAAGAAGCCTGAGCTAAAAGGCCAAATAGTGTTATAATTTATAAAGTTTCTGTGTATTTATTTGGGTCTGCGCATCTGGGAAATGAATGAGCAGTCTCCTTCTACAGAGACACTAAGGGAAATTTTTTGTATTTGTATTATAATCTCAAAAATAAAAAAAAAATCTAATTTAGGCCATTACCATTTAAAGATTTTTTTTGATGATCCAAGTATCTGGAGATTTTGCCAACTGTTTCTTAGCCCCTAAAATATTCAACCACTAATGTTGAGAAATCAAGTTTACTGTTTCTGTAAATGAAGTAATAGAAGGAAATTTAGAGGCTAGATTATCTAGTACAGAAAGTTAACCTGATGGTTTGGATAATTTCCACTCTTTTACTTTTTGATTTGTATTGATGAATACTAATTAACTACTTTTTGTTTGTGAGTGGTAAGATTAATAATAAGCCAGCAATGATGGTCATGTTGCTGTCTCAATTACCATTCAGAATATCCTGGAACTTTTTGATTTAAAAACAAAGAAACATATTTAGTAAACCTTATATAAATAAAACCATGAAAATACTCACCTCATTTTTGATGGCTCATGTAATTTGATTTTTAGAGCAAAGGGAAGAAAGAATATGGCAATGTGAAACATACTAAAATTCCTTAATTGTCATAACTATTTTTGAATGTGTGGTTCTTTCTACCAAAACAGATGCATTTAGGCTCCCCTAACATAGAATATGTATTTCTATTATATTAATTCTGAATTAACCCCTTGAATACTACAGTGTAGAAGTACCCTCAGTTAATGTGCAGAATATAAGGTACAAGGTCTTGAAATGAACACCTTGTATTCTAACCATGAAAACCACCTTGGAACTTCATTAAACTGATGAAATGAGAACCACGGTTTCTTGACACATAGTCACCCTGACACATTTCATTAACTCAACAGTAATTTAATTGAAAATGAACCCACAGAAGTCACTAGACTTATTCTAGTCATGAGCAAGAGAGTCACTGCTTACCAGGCTGTGGAGTGTGTGTGTGTGTGTGTGTGTGTATGTTTCTGTGTATGTCTGTTTGTATGTCTGTTCTGTGTGTCAAAAGAGAGTATAACATTCTCCTCAAGGGTATAATGTGAGCTAAGGAACTAATAAAATAGGTAAACAATGACCAGGAGTGGATATATTTATGCAGAGATAGAAATCAATATAATATCAGAAGAATGTCCTGTCTGGAGACAGTAAGGGATTGAAGACTGAGATATAGTGTAGGAGGTCCTTCTGTCTATGTGTTGCTTTCATTGATTAATAAAGAAACTGCTTTGGGCCTGTTGATAGGGCAGAACTTAGGTAGGTGGGGAAAATTAAACAGAATGCTGGGAGGAAAAAGGCAGAGTCAGAGAGACACCATAGATCTTCCACCTGAGACAGACGCTGGTTAGAATCTTTGCCGGTAAGCCACTGCCACATGGCAATATACAAATTAATAGAAATGGGTTAACTTAATATAAGAGTTGGCCAATAAGAAGCTAGAGCTAATGGGCTAAGCAGTGTTTTAATTAATATAGTTTCTATGTGGTTATTTCGGTTCTGGGCAGTCGGGACAAATAAGCGTCCCCTGGCCCACCTTGCTACAAATTGGCACTCCAACATGGTCGACTATGTTCACATAAAACCTGAGAGAGATTGAAAAGGAATTCTGAACAGAAAAATACAGAATTTAACACAGCTTCTTTCTGTTTGCTATCGGCATGCTGCAGCTCCTTTGGGAGAAATTTTCCTGATTCAGTTGTAGCAGAAAAGAAAGCTGTACAGTTTTAAAACACGGATTCCTGGGCTGTGCCGTCAGCACGAACTCTGACTATGAAGCATTTCAATGGCATTTGTGGGCCCGGGTGTCTGTGTGCCCACTCGGAGTTGAGAGGAAAGTAATTGAGACCATGCCTGTGGTTTGGCACTCACTGCCTGGACAGGTGGCATGATCAGGTCTACTAGACTTGCATAGGCGAGAGAGCATGGTGGATTTCCACTGCCATACACAAAGATGTTTACAGGCTGCTCAGTGCTTTGCATGGCAGATTGGGCTGTAACTCAGATAAAAAGGGTTTATGTGCTGCACACTCATTCTTGGGGTTGAAGTGCTGAGCACTCCTCTTGCCTGGTGGCCCCAGAGCTAACACTGGTGATGCTTCCACCATTTTAAAATTAGAGAGAGGTGGAGCCAGCATCTAGAGCAGCTGCAACCAAACTGCTTAGCATTTTAAAAGCTCTTCAAGACAATAAAGAAGTGCAGATAATTCAATAAGAACAGATTCAGACATTAAAAAAAAAACTCTAAATGGGTCACAGTGTTAGATAAATGTACATAGGCTTGGGAGAGAGAAGAAAAATAGTATAGAGAGTTGGAAAAGAACTAAATTTCTTTTAAAAAGTCTTTAAAGAAACAGTACAGACAGTCATAGATTAAAGGGAGTAAAGAAAAATAAGCCACATAAAGATGGAGAATACACAAAGAGTCTGGATTATGCATATTATTGTGTTTTCTTTTAATCTTTTGACTGTAAAGGAGCTAAGCACAGAGAGAAATTTTATTGTATGGTGTATGGGCTGCTAAGCTAAACCAGCATATATGTTCTAAAGGTATCATGACTTCCAAATTTGGGTCTAAGGATATGTTGCTTTGGAAAAGAGATTCTTCTGTTGTTTTCACAGAAGATGAGAACCTGTGGATTGTTTCTAGACCAATATGGTATGGTAGACCACATTCCCCTGAAAGGTCACTGGGAATACCCACAAAAAATTACTTTGCCCAATAAAGAACAAGAAGAAGTTTGAAGAGAAAAAACTATGCCCATATTCCCAAATATTGTCTATAAACATTTGTTAACATTTAAAGTGGGATATGATATAGATATGAATAATTTGCATTGGTATGGATCTTGGTTTATTGATACAAATTTAAGGTCAATTTTGTTATATGTATATGTATTTCTGATCTTGATTAAGGTATAGTGTTTGTGTAGCTCATTTAAAAATGTAATGTATAATTAAGAAATATAGGTTAATAGATAGTCATCTATAATAGTTAAGCTTGTAGTCATGTTAGTTAGATTTTCTAGATGTATAGAAATATATTTCAGTTAGATAGGTATTCTTTAAATCTTTCAGAGACTTTCAGAATATAGCATTTAAAATGTTTAAGAACTTAAGACTTTTCATGACAATGAGACAAATCTGCTCCTGGCAGCACCAAGCTACTTCAAAAGGAAGATGGGCATTGAAGAGGATCCTTATGGAGTTGGTTAGCCATTTGGGCAAGAAACTGCTCTTGCCTGGACTGCTTCACTGGACATGCAGGACCTGCAGAGAAATGGCTGCTGAACTTGCCTAAAGGTGAGATGATCCTTCGGGGTTCCTTCAACATGAAAGAGTCCGCAAGACATTCTGCAGGATACAGAAGAAAATGACTGAATTATCTTTGAAATTTCCTGCTTCATGGAAAAGTCAGCCAGGTACTATGGGCCTGTAGGCTGAAGATGGATGCCCCAACAGTACAGAAAAACTTTGGGTGACTGTCCAGACAGCAAGATGTCTCTGTCAATTTTAGATTTTTGGAAGTTCTTATAATGTACTTCCTGTTTACTTAGGTAATATCATAATCTTCTGGATTATTTGATGGAGTTGAAGAATGTATATAGTTATAGTTTTCCTTAGTTATTATAAAAGATAAAGTAGATATAAATATTGTAACTGTAATTCTTACTTGATAACTGTTTTGTTATATGTAATTTTAACTATGTTAAAGTTAAAGCCTTTCTTTTTGTTTAAACAGAAAAGGGGAAATGGTGTAGGTGGTCCTTTTATCTATGTGTTGCTTTCATTGGTTAATAAAGAAACTGCTTTGGACCTGTTGAATGGGCAGAACTTAGGTAGGCAGGGGAAATTAAATGGAATGCTGGGAGGAAAAAGGCAGAGTCAGAGAGACCCCATCAATCCTCCACCTGAGACAGACGCTGGTTAGAATCATTGCTGGTAATCCACTGCCACGTGGAAATACACAAATTAATAGAAATGGGTTAAATTAATATAAGAGTTGGCCAATAAGAAACTAGAACTAAAGTGCCAAGCAGTTTTTTTAATTAATATAGTTTCTGTGTGGTTATTTCAGTTCTGGGTGGTCTGGACAAACAAGCAGCCCTGGGCCCTTCTTACTGCAGAGATATTAGTAGAAACTAAAAATAAAAAAATAAGTGAAGTGAAACACTGTGAGAGAGTTCTACATTTGTAGAACTGGCAATATCCTGGAGGCTCCACAGATTAGAGAGGCACTGGCATATAAAGAGACATGGAAATAGTCTCATATTATTACAGGAAGTAGACTTTAGGATTACATTTGAAAGAGGTATGACCCCTTTCACAAAAGATTGCTGCAAAGGGTCTCAGAGAAAACAAGATGTTGTATTAAGGGACCCTTTGTCACCATCATAGGTGTTAAAAAAGTTATAGAGTCATTTAGGATGGTTATTCATGAGGTTGGGCTAAAGTGAGGTCCCTAAGCTTTGAAATTTCTGCACTTTGGTTAGATGCAGATTGTTCAATGGCCTTAACTATGGCATCAATATGGGTAAAGAGGGATTTTTCTAGAGATCTAAAGATTGTCACTTGTCTTTTATGACTCAGAACAGTTCCAACATATGAATGTAAATAGCTCCTGTGACCCTTTTGACCCAATATATATATGGAGTTCCAAATGGTGAAAGTAACCATATTCCAAGTAGATCCATGGTGAAATTGTTGATGCTATGTGCTCCATTCTGGTTCAAAGTAATGGCACTTACACCCCAATTAGGATACCCACCAAGTAGCAGGCCACATTTCTTTTGATCTTCTAGGACACAGTAAAATCAAAGTCAGCGAACAAAGCCTGACTGACTAAAATGGGGAAATGGGGGGCTTTCTCAGAAACTTTGAGGGAGGACAGTCCAAGTAAGCTGAGATGCTGCACCATGGTCCAGGTCCTCAAAGATAAGGACAAAGATGTTGTGTGAGTCTAGCTATAGAAGAATAGTAAGAAAGTTGTACTTAAGATCCAAGATGGAAGCTGGAAGTGATAGAACATGCATTTAATCCAAGAACTTGGGAGGCAGAGGCAGGTGACTGTCTAAGTTCAAGGCCAGCCTGGCATCCAGCTCAAGCTCAAGTTCCAGTGATTCAACGAGAAACCCTGTCCTTAAAAACTGAGAGAGAGAGAGAGAGAGAGAGAGAGAGAGAGAGAGAGAAGATGGAAGATCAAATACAGAATGGTAAAGTGGGAAGTAGAGGACGGAATTTGAGAAAGTAGAGTACAAGGGTTTGACACCACTGGGTGCACTTGGAAGACTGGCAGTTATCAATCCTTAGGTCCTGCAATTGTCCAGCTTTACAACTGGCAGGATAAGAGTCTTATGGAGTGAATGATCTGGAAGATCCCTTTGCTGAGAAAGAATATTATGCTGGCTTTAAGGCCTTGCCTGTGTTTTAGGAAGATATGATATGGAAGGTGTGGTGGTTTGAATGAGGGTGGTTCCCATGGGCTAATAGACTTGAATTCTTTGTTGAGTAGCACTATTTGAAAGGATTAGGAAGTGTGGCCTTGTGGGAGGAAGTGTGTCACTGGAGGTAGACTTTGAGGGTTTTAAAAGCTGAAGCCAGGCCCAATGGCTCTCTATACCATCTGTGGATATAGATGTAGAACTCTCAGTTACTTCTCCAGGTAACATATTGGTCTCTGTGCCACCATGCTTCCTGCCATGATGATAATAGAGTAAACCTCTGAAACTATAAGCAAATACCAATGAATTTTCTTTCTTTTATGAGAGTTGTTGTCATGGTTTCTCTTCACAGCAATAGAACACTGACTTACACAAAAGGTTATAGGAATATCAGGTAGGGTTATGGAACAAGATCTTAGTAGAGGATTAATAGAAGGCCAACAATGGAAAATAGGTGTCTCCCACTTTGGAATTAACAAGAGTCTAGGAAGGGGTGGGTTGGAGGCTTTATCTTTTTTGAGTGGGAAAGAGAATCCTTGGAGGCTAAAAGAAGGAAGGAAAGCTCTAAGGGAATTAGTTGAAAAGAAAATGAGAAATTAAGCCTAGCTTTCATGTCTCTGCCTAGTCAAGGGTTCAGGAAATTAGGCTTAATAATGAAGAAATGGGTGATGCAGTAGCCCACATGGAAAAGATAAACAAGCCATGTGTCCTAGGCTGATGGGAAATGGGAGAACAATAAGTTTTACAAGAGTGAACAGAAACTATAGACCAAGTGCTTACTGTATTGATAAAAAATGACAAGAGATTTCCCCCTTACAGGGATAGCTACCCTTGAATCTTCTATGGTTACCTGGATGGTTTCAGTTCCACACCAAGCACAGAAGAGCAGAAAGATTTCCTTGTCGAGGAGGAACTTGAGAACTGATGTTCCTTGATGAAGTAAAGATGGAGAGTTGATGCCCACATCTCCTGTCTTTTCACAGCTAGAGCCAAATCCTGTCAGTAGACAAGGCGAAGGGCAGGTTTTTTTTGCCCAGTAGCCAGTGTGGCTGCACTTGAAGCAGGCTCTGTCTAGAATCTGTTGATGCCCCATCCTATTTGTAGATTGCCTTGGTGTTGGTACCAGAAGCTGGCATTTCTGACTATTACTGGAAGTCACTTTGCACTTTTTCTCCTCTTTTTCCCATTAACACCCTAAATACCATATTCAACAGATCTCTCTGAGGAGTTTTCAGGGTTATCTTTCTTCTGATGTTATGGCTGACCAAGAAAGAAAGTGAGCATTAAGGACAAGTATTCTTTTCTGTGACTTTAGTTCTAATTTAGTAAAGGAAAGAAAGGCATCTATGAACTAGGCAACCTGTTAGGGTTTACAATTTGACTTTAAGTAATTCTTTTTAATTTGACAAAATTGACAACTTTATGGGCAGTGTTTGGAAGACAATCATCTTGTTCCAGATTTCCATTTGGGAACTAATTTTTCACACTGATTTTGTGGCTTCAGTGAGGGATGGTAATTACCCCTATGGAAAGCTACCATCATTATGGTGGTCTTTATCTACATGTGTATAAGCCAAAACATTCATCCAGATTCTTTCCTGCTCTTCTGAGATGAGGGTTAAGAAAATAAGGACATAGAGATCCTGCCAGGTAAGGTTATATACATGAGTAATGTATCTAAATTCTTTAATTAAATAATGGAGTCATTTAAGAGATAGCCGAGCTATTTTTTTCTACTTGAGAAAGACAAGACAAAGACAATAGGAGATGGAATAGAGAGACCCATGAGCACATGTCATCTCCCTGAGGGAATATCAATCAATGGAGTGAGCCACCAATGGGATGAGGGAGGTGGCCGTGCATGTGGAGCTCTAGAGGCAGGTGATAGAGGTGGTGGAACTTGTGGAAGATGAGGTTGGTAACCCAAGTAAGGATGGGTAGAAGAGGAGGAGGTTGTTGATAAGAAGGGGATTGGGGAGGCTAAAAAAGAGATTGAAAAGGTTTTGGTAACATAAGAATAGTTGTGCCTATGACCAAGTCAAATTTTTTGCCTAAGTCAAATGAAGAGGAACCCCTGGACTCAAGACCATGGTCAGATTTGTGAGGAAGTTTGGCTTTTCCCTGGTGTGTTTAATATTTATGTCAAGAAACTCAAAGATACGGACAAGAAAGAAGGTCAAATAAGGCTTGAATGTAAGGGATGTTGAACTATTTGCTTGGGAATCAGCAGAAGTTGTCAAGATAAGTGAAAAATTGGAAATAAAATTGTTATTCTCTGGACAAGGAGACTTAAAAGTAACAACAAAGCCCAAGGGAAGAAAGAGAGGATACAGTCACAAGTGGTAGTAGCATTTCGCTTAAAGTAGGAATATCCTATAGTTAATGAGAAGAAGGAGCCCTTAATAGTAAGTGCTCAGAAAGAGAATCCCAGGATTAGGGCAAAAAGTAGGTAGGAGACATTTAGGAAAAGGTTTTCCTTCTAGGTACAGCCATTGGGGACTCTGACTAGATCTGCTAAAAGGAGGAGACCAATAGCATACACATGAACATATCATACGGATGCAGAAGGAGTAAACAGGGCAATGCAGAATGGTATAAATTCCCGTAAGGCTTCCTCAAGTGGATTGAGGTTTGTCAAGAGAACGCCCAAATTACAGGGGATAGATACTCCTAACCAAGTGACAAGTATGTGAGAGGATCTAGGGAAGTTGCTTAGTGTACTTGCATGAATATATACATGCTTTTAGCCCAGTGTACCATACAATTACAACACTTATGCTGATAGAGTTTTAGACTGTTCCCTGGAGAGGTTCTGAAAGAAACTTTTGATTAAAATGACCTATTAACATTATCTTGTCAAATGAACAACTTTAGAGCTATCAGTAGTCAACTAAAAAGTTCAGAGCTGAAAGCAATAAGAACAAAAGTCAGGAATCTCAGGGAACTGGGTCACCTGGGGGATCTAGGCCTTGCAGCTTGTTCAGTGTTAGCAACCCATTAGGAAGACAGAACAATCGCAAACTGCGTGTGACTAGAGGAACAACAGGTACCATGCTCAGAAGATCTTGAACCTTGTTCTTCCTCACTAGTTATGTCCTTGGTCTGAAACTGCCATAATTTTCTATTTCTTCAAGTATCCTCTGGTTCTCAAATTTGTCCAATTTGAATGTTCTTAGAAATTAGAAAAATCAGAAGATAAGATTACAAATAAACCTCTCAATCTTATTGTATACTTTCCTCAATTCCCTACAAGATAATTATGAGGTCTTGCCCAAAGTATTGTTTATCTATTTATCAATTATCTATCTACTCCAATGTCTATCCAGTGCTTTAAGACTGGAGGTTTTCTCTAAGAAATTGTTTCTCTGTCTTTATACAAGGTCTAAAAATTGTTTTTCTTCTTGGCTAATGGGCTGGCAAAGTGCTGCAATGCTGAAACTTCAATATTCATTTATGATTCTCAGTGAGATGCCCTAAGTGAATCCCAGCTAAATAAAATAATTTGTATTTAGAATGCTTATTGCCTAATCAGACTCATAACTGAATTTTTAATCAATTAGTTTTGTTTGATTCTTGAACCATTTAAAGGTTTGTCTTGTAATATAAAGTGCAGAATAGATAATAGTTCATACATTAGTGGTTTGCCAAATAAAACTCATTGGGTAAATTGTTGCACAAAAACATAAACACAGATATAATGAAAAACAATATAATGTCATTCTATTTCTGAGAACTAATTTTTCTAATATAATAAATTAAATGGTATTAAAAATACAAAAAGCCTGTTCTGCTCTAAGTAGGAAAAATCACATTTTATCATTTCTTTCCAATAGAAAGCAGTGATAGTGATTGAATTTCCTAATTAAGGCACTGCATATACATTAGATTAAAATGCAATGAGTGTAAGTGTTCTATGAAACATTTATGTGTCTGAACTAATTGACCACTTGCATACCAATTAAATGCAGCTTAATACTCATGGAATAATTACAGCAAATAAAAATTTTGATACACTTCTATCTTTAAAATAATAAAATAAGAATCTCTCATAGGGAGACAACAGCAAATTCCTTGTCTGGTAATAATAAAAACTTGAGGGACAAGTAAGGACCAAAAGAAGTGGAAAGGGAGGAGAATTAGATCTGGAGGAGAGGGGAGATGGAGAGAGGTGGGAGGAGTGGAGAGAGGAGAAACTGGTCAAAATGTACATATAGTATAAGAGAAGAATAAGTTAAAATGAATGTGAAAAGTATAACTTCAAATCAAATAAATCTTTGGAGGTTATCAACACCACTATGGAGAGAGAACAATACCACTGGAAGGAGCTAACAAGCCCTCAGGAAAACAGCAGGTTTTTAGCTCTGGCACATACAAGCTCAGATGTTCCTCTGGCAAAGGAATTTACAACTTTATCCTTCCAAGTTGTTGAATACCAGACAGAAAAGATGGTTCAGTTAAAGGCACTAGCTGTTAATCCTGATGAGCTGAATTCAAAATCTAGGAACTACATGGTAGGAGAAGATAATGAACTTCTGTAAGTTGTTCTGCAATTTCCACCCAGGCTGTGGCACATGCAAGCCTGTTCACACATGCCAAAATACACACACACACATACACACACACACACACACAAATACATATTAATACACGAGTGAACAAATAAATAAAATTTTGTAAAGCTATGTATTATACTAAAATAAAAGCATACTTATGTCACCTATATATTATTTTATATATACATTATACATTTATGATTATGTGTGTATTTGTTGGAATCTGGGTGCATACACACATCAAATACAAGGAGATAAAAAGTAATATATAACAATCAGAAGAAAAGGGAGAAATAAGAAACTTAGTCTCAAGTCTTAGATAGGAATAGATCAGAAATAAACCAAAAATGAACATATGAAATGTTCAATGAGATGAAAGTTCAAGTTGTAAAATGATACTACAAGAACAAATAAACAACATGAATTAAGTAGGCTAAAAAAAAAATCACAGATACAAAGAAAAACTTTTAAAGAATGAAAAACAGAAAATACAGCAAACATCCCACAACAATGGAACACAAAATATTACCATTTGGAAATGGATTGGAGAAAGCCACAGAATATTCATGCAGAGAATATTTGCATATAAAATAGTCAGTATCGGATCCTCCACAGGAATAGGTACAAGGAAGCTACCTCTGAGGGAGCAGGCCTGAGCCAGCTTCCTCTGTGGGACCTGGGCCAAGTCAGTGACCTTTGCGGGAGCAGGTGTGAGCCAGCAACCTCCACAGGAACAGGCCCAGGACATCTACCTCAATAGGAGCAGGCCCAATCTCGCAACTTCTGCAGACCCAGGCCTAGGCCAGTGACTTCCACAGAAGGAGGCCCAAGCCATTGACATCCATGGGAAGAGGCCCAAGCCAGCAACCTCTGCCAAAGCAGACCTGAGGAAGCAACATCTGCAGGACCAGGCCTGAGTGAGTGACTCTGCCAGAACAGGCCCAAGCCAGTAAACTCCATGGGAGCAGGTCAGAGTCAGCAACCTCTGCAGGACCAGGCCCAAGACAGGGATACTAGTGAGAGTAGGCCCAAGCCAGCAAACTCCACTGGAACAAGCCTAAGCCAGCAACCTCTAGTGGAACACTTTTGAGCCAATGACCTTCAAGGGCCCAGGCCAAAGCAAGTGACCATGAGAGCAGGCCCAAGTGACCTGAACCTGAGTAGGTCTGAGCCAGCAACCTCCATGGGAGCAGACCCAAGCTAGCAACTTCTGTGAGACCAGGCCCAAGCCAACAACCTCTGTGAGACCAGGCCCAAGACAGGGAAACTTACGGGAAGAGGCCCATGCAAGCAACCTCTGCAGAAGCAGGTATGAGTGATCTCCAAGGGAGCAGGTCTGAGTGAGCAATTTCTGAGTGAGCAGACCTGAGCCTGGAACCTCCATGGGACCAGGACCAGGACAACAACCTCTGTGGGAGTAGGCCCAAGCCAGGGACATCCACAGGAGAAGGTCTGGTCCAGTGACCTCTGCCAGAGTAGGCCAGAACCAATGACATCCACAGAGATAGGTATGAGGAAGAGATCTCTGAGGGAGCATGCCTGAGCCCACAAACACATGGAAATTAAACAGTGCTTACCAGAATCACCAATAGGTCAAGGAAGAACTTAAAGACTTTCTAAATTCAACAAAAATGACCACACAACATACCCAAATTTATGGGACAAATTGAAAGCAGTGTTAAGAGGAAAGTTCATAGCACTGAATATCTACATAAAGAAGCTAAAAAAAAAAATCTACACTAGTGAGTTAACAGAACTGAAAACTCTAGAACAAAAAGAAGCACACTCATCCAGGAGAACTAGATGGCAGGAAATATCAAATTGAGAGCTGAGAGCAACAAAATATAAACAAAGAAAACAATACAAAGAATAAATGAGAAAAAGAGTTGGTTCTTAGAAAAAAATCCACAAAATAGGCAACCTTTATCCAAACTAACCAAAAACCAGAGAGGAAAATATCAAAATTGAGAAAATCAGAAAAGAAAAGGGAACATTTAAAGGAAATTGACAATTTTCTGGATAAATATCATTTATTTATATGCAGAGGCAGGAAAAGTCATGTAGCCCCACCAAAGCAAGACAGAACTTTACCTGGTAAACAACAGCCACATGGTTACTAGAAATGGTTTAAATTAAGATGTACCAGTTAGCCAGAAATACTCTTAAGCTATTGGCCAAATAATATTGCAAATAATATGGTTTCTGTGTTATTATTTTGGGGCTGAGCAGCTGGGAACAAAGAATTAGCCTCCTACAACAGATTGGCATGCCAGCATGGGGCAAGAATTTCCACATACAATCTAAAAAAGTTTAAAAAAAGGCATCTAGACACACAAAAGTGGGAGGCAAGGGCAGCTTCGTGGTAACAGCAAATTTTCAGATATGCTCTGTTTACAAGGAAGATACAGTAAAAACTGTGTGGCTTCTCTTGTTTTTTTTTTTTTTTTTTTTTTTTTTTTTTTTTTTTTTTTTTTTTTTTTTTTTTTTTTTTTTTTTTTTTTTTTTTTTTTTTTTTTTTTTTTTTTAAAGCAGCAGCTACCTGGTTCATCAGCACAAAAGGCTCTAATTCTTTCAGGAGATCCACTACAGAGCATTCAGATGGGTTCTGTGAGCAGAGTGCTATGATTTGCTTAACGGCAACATAGATCCACTGTGTGCCTAAAAATGGGACAATATGCATGCTCCCAGAGGCAGCACACATGCTTCTACCATGTTGTACTAGATGGAACATGCAGGCAGAGACAAGTTGTACCTAGCTATGCCCACTTATCATTAAAAAATGTGGGGTGGGTGCTTCTGGTCAGAAAATAATTACAGATATACAATAAAGACAGATTCAGATAAAAAAAAAGACTTCTAAATTGGTCGCAGTGTTGGATAAATGTACATAGACTTAGAGAGAGAGAAGAAAAAAGTAAAGAGACAGTAAATGTAATAGAAAAGAATGCTGAAATCATAGGTTAAAGGACTAAAGAAAATAAAGTAAATATTAAACTTGTAGAAAAAAGTAATAGAGTAAGAAAATAAAAGCCATATAAAGATGGAAAATACACAGAGAGCGTGGATTATGTATATTATTGTGTTTTCCTTAAATTTTTCACTGTGAAGGAGCTAAGTACAGACAGATATTTCATTGTATGGACTGCTAAGTGAAAACAACATAAAGTTATCTTGACTTCAGAATTTGAGTCTAAGGATATATTGTTTTGGAAAAGAGGTTCTTCTTTTGTTTACAGAGAAGATGAGAACCTGTGGATTTCTTCCAGACAAATGTGGTTTGATGGACCAAGAGCCCCTGGAAGTTTGCTCTTGAACACCCCCCAAAAATACGTTGCCCAATTAAAGAGCAGGAAGCAGTTTGAAGAGAACTATGCCCAAATTCCCTAAATGATTGTTTATAAATGTTTGCTTACATTTAAAGAGGAATATGCTTTATATATGGATACTTTGCATTGGTATGGATCTTGGTTTATTGATACAAATTTTAGGTTAATCTTATTATATGTATTTCTGCTCTTGATTAAGGTATTAGGTTTGTGCAGTTCATCTAAAAATGTAATATATAAATAAGAAATATAGGTTAATAGATAGTCATCCATAGTAGTCAAGCTTGTAACCATGTTAGTTAGGTTTTCTAGATATATATATAGAGAGAGAGAGGGATTTCAGTTAGATAGGTATTCTTTAAATTTTTCTGAGACCTTTGTAATATGGCATTTAAATTGTTTCAATAGCTTAAGACTTTTCATGATAGTGAGACACATCTGCCCTTAGCAGTACCAATTACTTCAAGAGAAAGATGGGCACTGAAGACCCTCCTTATGGAGTTTGTTAGCCATTTGGGAAAGGGACTGTTCTTGTCTGGACTGCTAGATGAACTGAACATGCAGGACCCACAGAGAAATGACTGCTGAACTTGCCTAAATGTGAGACAATCCTTCAGAATTTCTGTTTCATGAAAGAGTCTGACAGTCATTCTGCTGGTCACAGAAGAAAGTGTCTGACAAACTGCCAATATAGGCAGAACTGTCTTTGAAATTTCCTGCTTCATGCAAAAGTTTGCTGGACACTACGGGCCTATAGGCTAAAGATTTGATGCCTCAATGTTACAGAAGAACTTTGGATGACTGTCCAGGTGGTGAGGTGTCTCTGTCAATTCTAGAGTTTTGGAAGTTACAAGGTACTTCCTGTTTACTTAGGTAATATTATATCCTGGAGTCTTTGATGGAGTTGAAGAATAAATCATTATAATTATAGTTATAATAAAAGATAAAGTAGATATAAATATTGTAACTATAATTCTTGCTTGACACCTTTTTTTATATTTACTTTTACTATGTCAAAGTTAAAACCTTTCTTTTTATTTAAACAAAAAAGGGAAGGTGACGTGGGATTCCCCTTTGTATGCTGTGAATACCATTGGTTACTAAAGAAACTGCCTTGGCCTGTTGATAGGACAGAGTAGAACTAAGCAAGGGAAAGTAAACTGAATGCTGGGAGAGAGAAGGCAGAGTCAAGAGAACCCATGTAGCCCTGCCAGAGCTGGATAGAACTTTACTCGGTAAGCCACAGCCTCATGGCATTACACAGAAGACTAAAAATGGGTTAAATTAAGATGTATGAGTTAGCCAGAAATACTCTTGTGTAATTGACCAAACAGTATTGCAAATAATATGGATCCTGTGTGATTATTTCAGGGCTGAGCAGCTGGGAACAGAGAAGCAGCTTCCTACAACACTACTCAAATTGTTCCACACATAGAAACATAAGGAACATTGTCAAACTCTTTTTACAAGACTGCAATTACCCTGGTATCCAAATCACACAAAGACATTACTGAGAAAGAGAAGTATAGACCAATCTCACTCATGAACATTGTCACAAAAATACTCAATAAAACATTGGCAAACTGAATTCAAGAATAGCATCAGAAAAATCATCCACTATGACTAAATAGGCTTCATCCCAGAGATGCACGAATGGCTCAACATACAAAATCTGTCAATGCAATCCACCATATAAACAAACTGAAATAAAAAACACATGATCATCTCATTAGATGCTGACAAAGCCTTTGACAAAATACATCATCCCTTTATGATCAAGGTCTTGGAGAGCATGACTATAAGAAACATACCTAAACATAATAAAGACAATATACAGCAAGACAACAGCCATCATCAAACTAAATGGAAAGAAACTCAATGTGATCCTACTGAAATCAGGAACGAGACTAAGTTGTCCACCCTCTCCATATCCCTTCACAATAGTATTTGGTGTTCTAGCAAGAGAAATAAGACAACAAAAGGAGACCAAGGAGCTATAAATTGTAAACAATATGAAACTCTCACTATTTGCTGATGATATGAGTACATATAAATAACACTGTGTTTGATGGATTGCTAGACACAGGTGTGGATGTGAGTATCATTACTACAGAATTTTGGTTCCCAAATTGTTCTCTTCAAGAAGCAGATGCTCAGTTCCTAGGAATTAGAACTTATCTCAAGTGAAACAAAGCATGAGATGTCTTGAATGCATAGGGCCAGAAGGACAGAAAGAAAGGCTGAGGCCATATGCAGCTAATATTGCAGTGAATTTATGGAGTTGTGATCTGGTGCAGAAATTGAATACCCAGATTAAAATTCCTGCAATCCCAAAAACTGATGCTTCTGGGAAGGATATTGTAAGGGATTATAGCAAAGGTCACCAACCATTCCAGTTGTACAAGAACACCAAGCAACTAGCAAACTTTCAATAGGTATAATGGCCCTGCATTTAAAATGGTTAACTAAGAAACCAATATGGGTTAAACAATGGCCTTTAACAGAAGAGAAACTACAGGCTTTAGAACAGATGGTACTGAAGCAACTAGATGCTCACTGTATTGAAGAATCCACCAGACTTGGAATTCTCCTGTATTTGTTGTTAAAAAGAAATCTAGAAAATGGAGAATGGTTACAGATCTAAGATCTGTCAACAAGGTAATTCAACCTATGGGCTCTCTACAATCTGGAATTCCTCTGCCTTCTCTATGACCAAACGGATGACCTCTCATAGTTATTGATTTAAAAGATTGTTTCTTTACAATACCTTTACAAGAAAAGGACAGAAAAATTTGCCTTCACAGTGCCTACTTGTAATAATTCTTAGCCTATTAAGAGATTTCAGTGAATCATCCTCCCACAGGGAATGTTCACCAGCCCCATCCTGTGCCAATACTTTGTAAGTTAGCCATTGGAAATAATACATAAGCAATTTCCTAAGTATATAATTTGCCATTACATGGATAACATTTTGTTATCTGATTCAAATGCAGATACTTTAGAAAGAATGTTTGAAGAAGTAAACAAAGTTTTGCCTAAATGGGGATTATAAATTGCTCCTGAAAAATACACAGAGAGGAGATTCAGTCAATTTCTTAGGTTATAAAATAAGTTTACAAAAATTAGAACACAAAAGGCACAAATAAGGAAAGACTGAATGCAGACTCTTAAGGACTTTCAAAGATTGTTAGGAGACAAAGGTCTGATCTCCAAAATATATAAAGAACTCAAGAAACTAGACATTAAAATTCTAAATAACCCAATTAAAAAATGGGATACTGAACTGAACAGAGAATTCTCAACAGAAGAAGTTCAAATGGCCAAAATATACTTAAGGTCATGTTCAACTTCCTTAGCTATCAGGGAAATGTAAATCAAAACAACTTTGAGATACCATCTTACACGTGTTAGAATGGCTAAAATCAAAAACACCAATGATAGCCTATGCTGGAGAGGATGTGGAGTAAGGGGAACACTCATCCATTCCTGGTAGGAATGCAAACTTGTGCAACCACTTTAGAAATCAGTGTGGTGGTTTCTCAGGTAATTGGGAGTCAACCTACCTCAGGATCCAGCAATACCACTCTTGGGAATATACCCAAGAGATACCCAATCATACTACAAAAGCATTTGTTCAGCTATGTTCATAGCAGCATTATTTGTAATAGCCAGAACCTGGAAACAACCTAGATGCCCCTCAATGCAATAATGAATAAAGAAAATGTGGCACATCTATATAATAGAGTACTACTCTGTGGTAAAAAAAAAAAAAACAATGATATCTTGAATTTTGCATGCAAATGGATGGAAATAGAAAACACTATCCTGAGTGAGATAACCCAGACCCAAAAATATGAATATGATGTTTACTCATTCATTAGTGGATTCTAGCCATAAACAAAGGGCATTGAGCCTATAGTTTGCAATGCTAGAGAAGCTAAGTAATAAAGGGAACCCAAGGAAAAACCTATATAAATCCTCATGGAAATTGGAAGCAGACAAGATTGCCAGGCAAAAGTTGTTAGCATGGGGGTGGGGCGAGGTGGAGGAAGGGGAGCGAGGAAGATAGAAGGGAGAAGGGGGGAGTTGGGGAGATCTTGAGGGAGTGTGATGGTTGAGATGGAGGAAGGACAGATATGGGAGCAAGGAAGAAGATACCTTAATTGAGGGAACCATTTTGGGGTTGGCAAGAGGCTTGGCTGTGGAGGGGTTTCCAGGAGTCCAGAAGGATGACCCAGCTAGGACCCTAGGCAGTGGAGGAGAGGGTGCCTGAATTGACCTTGTCCTGTAGTCAGACTGATGACTATCTTGACTATCACCATAGAACCTTCATCAGGCCACATATGGATAAGACAGAGACCCACGTAGGAGCACTGGACTGAGCTCCCAAGGTCCATTTGAAGAACACAAGGAGGGAGAATATGAGCAAGGAAGTCAGGACCATGAGGGGTTTGTTCACCTACTGAGACAGTGTGCCTGAGCTAATGGGTGCTCACCAAATCCAGCTGGACTGGGAATGAACAAGCATGGGATCAAACTGGACCCTCTGAATATGGCTGACAATTGGGGCAGACTGAGAAGCCAATCAAATGGCACTGGGATTTGGCTCTACTGCATGTACTGGCTTTTTGTGATCCTATTCTATTTGGATGCATACCTTCCTCAGCCTGGATGGAAGGTGGAGGGCCTTGGACTTCCCAGAGGGCAGAGTACCCTCTCTTCAGACTGCAGGGGGAGGAGGTAGGGTGAGTGGGGGAGCAGGAGGGTAGTGGGAGGAGGGAAGGAAGTAGAAATTTTGATTGGTATTATTTATAAAGTAATAAAAAAGAAAAAGAAAAAAGAGAAATTGAATGGGAAAATAGGTAGATTAGTGTGAGCTTACTCACACTAGAAATAATAGTCAGTAATAGAGTGAATACTTTAAACTATTAATTATAGACAATTTACATTGGTATATGTTGTATATTGATACAAATTCTAACTATATAGAATATGTTCCTATTTCTGTTTACAATATTTGTACACCTAGGCAAAGTTATTTTTCATATTATATACATGCATGTTTCTACATCTGCTTAAGACATTTTATATATTAATATAATTTTAGAACATGTTTACCATACTGCACTATACATTTCTACCTCTGATCAAGATACTTATACATTGTTTACACATTGAGGTCATTGTCCTCATTTGCTGCACAGTTGTTTAAAGATTTTTAAATATTCTAATATAAAGTCTTAGTCTTTAGGTATATAGACATTAAGTATTATAGGTTTTTAGTCATTCATGTTTGTCATACTTATAGTTAGACTAATCAGTTCTTTAGATACATAGAGGTTGTATTTCGCATAGTTACATAATCTTGAACCACTTCAAAGAACTGTAGAATGTGGCATTTCAATAATTTAGGGTTCTGTTGATGTGAGACTCAAATGTTCCTGGCAGCATTGATCTATTTCCAAGAAAATATTGAGCACCAAAGACACTCCACTTGGAGCTTGTTCTCTTCTTGGCAAAACTGGCCTTTGGGCAAGGAACTGTCCATGCCTCAACCACTGATAGAAATGCACAATGTATGGACAGGGGAAGAAGAATACAAGAAAAAAGACTGCCCAAACTTGCCAAGATAGGGCAAGACAATTCTAAAAACTTTCCTGCCTCAGAAAATGGTCGGTCAGTTACTCTAGACCTTAGCCAAAGTTGGTTGCTTTAACACTGCAAGTTAGACTTTGGGTGATTGCCTAGGTAGCCAGATGTTTCTGTCATCTACTGCACATTTTGGAAGCTATTTGATTGTACTTCCCACCTACTCGGGTAATATTATCTCCCTTCTCAGGCCTTCAATGGGGTTGAAGATTAGATAGTTGTAGTTACTTTCCTATTATGATTTAGCCAAGCCATTTCTAATATAAGACTTAGACTCCCTAGGATAAAATGATTATTGAAACATTTAGCATATGTTTTTTGTTTAATATTGTCTATGCTGGCTGTAATTCTAATTTTAATACTTGATATGCTTCTTATTAAATAATCCTATGTCTGAATTGTTTTGTATTAGTCTTATAACTCTTATTTAAATAAAAGGAGAAGGTGTTGTAGGAACTCCTTCAGCCAGTAGCCTTTAAGGTGCCAGCCTACTTGGGTGTGGCTTCTTAGACTATAAGTGACTACGTAAAGCACACTCTCACTCTCTCCCAGCTTCTACTTTCAGTTACTGTTCCTCGTACATGCAGAGGTCTGTGATCTGTGAGTCTACCCCTAAATAAATAACCCCATTATTATACTCAATGAGCTAGTGTGGGATTATTTTATAACTTCCATCTGCAAGTGAGTGCTAAGATTCCTTGTTAATTGATTATTGACTTTGACACATCTGCCATCCTGGTACCATTTCAGAGTGTGATGCACAATAGAAACTCTAATGTAATTGAGTGAACGAAAGCCTGAGTGAAGTGGAGCTCAGTGGTAGAAGAAGCATCTGTGAATAATCTATGACCATTATGAAGTAAGAAAAGTACAATAATTAATCACTTGATTCCGATTATTCCTTCAGTATTATTAGGTAGTGAATGACAGTGTATGATTGCTGTACTAAACGAGAGCAACAGGAAAACATAAGTAGTTTCTATTTTGGCATAAACTTCATATTACTTTCTAGTTGGTTAGTCAAATGCCCTACATCTCTTTTCTTAACATCTTCTTGAACACATTGTATTTTTCACATTTAATAGTGTCAGGACTTTTCACAGTAGGCTTTACATTTTATTTGAGCACACAATAGACAACTCCTAAGGCAACCTATAATTCCAATCCATTAGGCTAATGGATTGCAGCTGCTGTGAGCAGTGGGCATATCATCTTTCCATAATAAAGTCTTGTAAGACATAAAATATAAAAATAAATAAACTGAAAAATGACTGTATTTAGCTAACATAGATGGTTATTTTCTCTTTTTCCTTTTGGAGACCTAGAAAATTGGCAAAGTCAATAGAACTTTCTGAAGCATGTATAAATACTTATGAATAATTGTTCTTTAAACATTGAAAAAGTTGTAAAAGAGATAGATTTTTGTTAGAAAAATCTTTGGAAATAAATATTCTTTATTTCCTTTCTTTCAATTTCTATTTTTAAAACCCATTACTCTTACATGCCTTTGCTTTTTATGACAGTATTTTTCATTATAGAATTTTTTTCTAAGCAGATTCTATTAAACTGAATTCTTGACGATTTGTTAGTGTGAGATTTGCTCATGGGTTGAGCGGAAGTGCCAGTGAAAAAGATGAAGCATCATAAGGAGGGGATGCTGTTTTTATTTTTATTGTCTCTAAGTTATTCTTCTGAATTACATGAAAGCAAATGTCTTGCTAAATCAAATTCAAAGATTAAAAATAAAAAGAATTTTTCTGCTCTTAAGACACACAGGGTTGTATCTCTTCATAAATATGGAATGCAAGGTGGGTCCTAGAACCTACCTGGTCTAGTTAACTGGTGCTCAGCTCCTTCAGTCACTACCAAATTTTACTCTCTGTCCTCTATGCTATGAACTTCTTCACAGAAAGTTGCTTTGCCATGTTTCTATGAAAAGGGTACCACTAAAATATATTACACATCAGGAAAATCTAGAAATTTTTGTTGTAAATAAATAAAAATAATTAATTCTAATGTTAACTCTAAAAGGCTTCTCTCTAGGAGGAATGGTCTCCATATTTCTAAATATTAGTATAGACTTTGTTTTGTTTATAAGAAAATAATAGAGTGTAGAAGGTGGACATATAAAAGAGCAAAAGGAAAAGAAAAGGTAGAGAAATGAGTAAAGAGAGAAAAGGGTAATGGGAATGAAAGCTTGGGGAGAGGAGAACATGAAAGAGGAGAAAGATCATAGAATAAAAAGGGGCAAGAGCAGGAGGGAATGGAAGATCTGGGGGGCATAAGGGGTTTGAGAAATCAAAAAGAGGCTGGAAGAGGATAGAGAAAAAAATGAGGATAAAAAGACAAGGGAGAAGAGAGGTTTGCTAAGGAAAATCACTACAATGCATAATTAGCTGAAGACCATTGTATATAACCCTATTCTGGGAAATGAGGAAAGAAGGAAGGCACTAGAATAAATTGAGATTTAGGGATCATTTGAAGGATATAGAGACAGTCATCATTACAAGGTAGATGGGACTACATGTGATGAAAGTAGATGTTAATATTTCAGGAATCTAAAGGTCTTTCCACTCTAGCTAGGAGTACATACTTGGGTGTGCAGTTTGTTCCAACCTAGTCACAAGTCAGGCTAATGAAAAGAATTTCAGAAATACCTTGGCCAACACCATGCAAGATGAACAATGCTGAGGGGTTCATGAGAACCCCGGGAACAACTTTATACTCCTAGATTCTGCTATGCATGGCTGCAGACCTATTTAGGTCAGCCATGGAGAGGCTAACACACAGTTGGGACTTGTGTTTCTTTTAGAGAAAGAGAACACACAACTTAAGGAAACAAAAAGCTAGTTCCTCCAGGTGTCTTGCAGAATAGTGCAGATGGATCCCATCGAGAACTTTGCCTACAGGAGGTCCTTGCTGTAAAGGGAATTCTCTAGGCAAATGTGGGAAATATAGTCATCTTTGGATTATAGCTTCTGGATAAGCCAATAAGGAAGGCTTTGCTTATCTTTTTCCTTTAGTCTTCCCCAGCAGAAATAACAGAAGAAAGCTTCCTAAGAGGCTGAGCAGAGATTATAAGAATGCATCTAAAGTCTTCCAAGAACAAATGCTTTGAAGACTACTGAAAAGGGGTGGACAGTTGAATAGAAATATTTAAGGCTAGACTTTGATTTTGCCTCTACACAGTCCTCCTCACTCTGAGGTACATGTGAAGTATGCCCACTCACAAAAACAACTGTTCACAAAGCAGTCCAGGGGCCACATAGATCCACAATCATGAGGTAAGGTTCAGAATCCTGATTCAACTACAATGCATTGTTTGTCCTTTGTGCCTTCTGGGCAAGGAGGTATCTCTTTGAGAACCTCAGGGAATTTAAAATATTTGTACACATAAAAATGGGAACTTCTCTCAGTGATGCAGGGATGTCACAGGACAGAGAAGCATTAGAAAATCGACTTTTTTCACTCTTGTCTAAATGCTTTGGCAACCTAGAGGGATATCTATGTCACTTACAAATCCTTCAAATTCTCCTGAGTATCATTAAAAGGAAAACATTTTTAATTCATTGGAATTCTGACATGTCATTTCCCATACTAAACTTATGAATTGACAACTATATACCAAGATTTCCCTATTTTTGTATTTTACATACATAGCTAATATCCATAACTTTTCATGTAATCCCTAAAAATATTTTAAGTATGCCAATGAAAAGTGAGTATTTAACATCCTATTTGATCCAATTATGTTTGTATTCTTCTCTCACACATTACATCCTGACTAGTTTTCCCTCCATCCAATAGCACCAGCTGACCAATGCCTTCCCTCTCCCTCAGACCCATTCCCTCTCTTCCCCTTCAGAAAAGAGCAGGTTTCCCAGAGATATGAAGTGAACATGTCATAAAAACGCACTTACTTTTACATGAATCTGGGCGTAGGGCAAAATAAAGTTGCAATAGCAGTTAACACTTCACCTGTTAAAATTATAGCTCTATGAAAACTGATTTTACATTTTAATAAAATGTTCAATGATACGTTAAATAAAATTATAAATAAGTTCCTGAATTAAAATTGTGTTTCATTCAGTATGGTTTGAAATTAAATTATTCAAAAGTAAACTTACATTCAAATTAAAATTATTAGGTACTGTGGTCACTTTCAGGGGTGGGAGCTTTGTCTTAATTTGTGTAGTAATTAAATTCATTTTGTGACTATATTGTTCTATGTATCATGATATATTTTTATTATATGAAACTTTGTTATTAAATAGCTAGGATTTTTTAATTTTTAGATTTATTTATTTTATTGTGTACATGTTAATGTTTTACATGAATGCATGTCTATGAATCAAATTATGTGCCCATTGCCTGACAACTTTAAAGTGGGGGTCAGGTCCTTTGGAACTGGAGTTACAAATAGTAGTTAACCTCCAGAAGAGTACTGGAAATCAAACCTGGGACTTCTGGAAGAGAGGTCAGTATTCTTAACTGCTGAGCCATTTCTCCTGCTTCCTCTTTTGTTGTTTTTATTGGTATATTGTTAGTATATATTCATTGTATAAAATAGTGAGTTTCATAAAGACTTTTTCTTTCCAATATATCATGAATTTTGACTACTCTTAAATTCATCCTTCCCATTTTCCCCTTTCTATTTCCACAATTCTGCTTCTGTTGCCCAGAGTCTCCAACTCTGTATACTTTTTTATCTCAGATATATATATATATATATATATATATATATATATATATATATATATATATATATATATATACACGATAGATACTTTCATATCTCATATACATGAGATTGTTTCATATCTCAAATACATACACATATATGAGACCTTTTCATATCCCATATATATTTGAGATCCATACATAAGAGATCATCTTTCTGAATCTGGGTTATTTTGTTTCATCTCCAAATGAATTGATTTTCATTCTTTTTGTTGTTGTTTTGGGGTTTTGTGTTTTGTTTTTTCAAGACAGGGATTCTCTGTATAATAGTCGTGGCTGACCTGGAACTCACTTTTTAGACAAGGCTGACCACAGACTCACAGAGATCCACCTGCTTCTTCTTCCTGTAGGCTGGGACTAAAAGTGTGTGCCATCACCACCCAACAATTTAATTCTTAAGGGTAAATAAAATAAAACTCAAAATGTGTATACATACATACATACATACATACATACATACATACATACATGACACATTTTCTTTATTCTCTCATAATTTGATGATTACCCAGGTTGATTCACTGAAATGGCTATTATGGATGATACTGTGGTTATCATGGGTATGCACTGGATCTCTAGAATGTTGACTTAGATTCTTCATGCTCCTGAGAGTGAAATACCCAAACCATATGTTTCTTCTATTTCAAGTGTTGTGTTTGAAGTTACTCCACAGTGATTTCTGTACTAGCTGAACCATAGTAAGTTCCCATTGTATGAGTGTTTACCAACATTATTGAGTTGTTTTCTTAGTGACTGGTATGATAATATCATATCAACGTAGTTTTGATTTGCAAATCCTAAATAGCTAAGGATTTTAACAGTATGTTTATATTTACTGGTCATATGTATTTTACCTGTCTATTATTTTCACTTGATTATTTATTGATTGGTTATTTTGACTTGAATATTTAGTCTTGGGGTTTTTAAATATCCAAGATATTAATCTTCCACTAGACACATCACTAGTAAATATTTTCTCCTATTTCAGGCTGTCTCTTCACTTACTCAATTGTTTCTTTTGCTTTACTGTTCTGTTTGTTAATTCTTGATATTATTTTCTATAATATTGAAGTGCTTTTGATAATGATCTTGCTGATGTTCATATTTTAAAATAAACTCTCAATGTTTGCCCTATAATTAAGTTTTTGATCCATTTTGAATCTATGTCTTTGCAGAGTCGTGAGTATGGATCTGCTTTATCTATTCTATATATGAATACGCAGTCTTTCTTCGAGCCATTTGTTGGAACCATTTTACCTCCACTGTATGTTTCTGGTGTCTTTGTCAAAAATGAATTAGCTGTGGTGTGTTGTTTTTCGTTACTCCATTCCATTCCATTGGTTTTTATGTCTGTTCTCTTCCAGGCCTATATTGTTTTCGTTGCTGTGGCTTTATTATAGCATTTGAGGTCAGGTATTGTGATATCTCTATCATTTTCCTCTGGATTGTATTGTATGTCTGGAATTTTTGGACTTACATGTAAATTGGAGGAGAGATTTTATTATTTCAAAGAAGAATGGCATTAGAGTTTTGATGGCAGTTGTGTTTAATCTAAAAATTGCTTTTCATAACAGGTGATTTCCATATCAGCTGATGCAGGATTATGGGGCAGGGGTCTTTTGATGCTAAGGTGTCTTTTTTAGTTTCTTCTGTGTTTTAAAACTTCTGTTTTCTTGGAACTTTCAACTCCTTGGTTAAGTTTACTTATGGGTATCTAGGTATTTTTAAGCTATTGCGAAAAATGTGTTCTTTATTTCTTTCTCAGAGTGTTTGTTACTGGTATTTAGGAGAGTTACTGGTTTTGTATGTTGACTTGTACCCTACTGCTTTGATAAAAAAGTTTATCAGTTGTTTAAGTTTTCCAGTGGAGTCATTGTGATATCATATGACATCATCTCTGTTAGCAGTCCTTCAGTTTCTTTCTTTTTTTTTCTCATTGCTTTAATTAAGATTCCAAGTACTATACTGATTATAAATGGGAAGAAAAGATGCCTATGTCTTATTCTTAATTCTAGAGAAATTTTTGCTCTATCTATTCTTTATATTCATAAATACTCCTTTAATTTCTATTTATTTGGGATTTTTATCATGAGGAAAGACTGGGGCATTGTCTAACCTTTTCCTGCATCTGCAGAGGTGATCATATGATTTATGACCTTAATAAAATTGATACACCTGGTGATTTGTGTATATGCAACAACATTTGCATTCCTGAAATGAATCTAACTAGATAGGTCTTAATGAGCTTTTAAATACATTGTTGAGTTTAATCTGCAAGTATTTTATTCGGAAAATCTGTGTCTGATTGATTATGGATATCATCTTAAGACTTTTTTTTTTCATTGAGTCCTCATTTGGTTTCAGTGCTGGGTAATATTGTACTTTGAAAAGGAGTTTGTTAGTATTCCTTCCCTGTCTACTCTCTATCATATAAAATAGTTTGATAGTATTCCTTCCCTGTCTACTCTCTATCATATAAAATAGTTTGACAGTGTTCCTTCCCTGTCTACTCTCTATTATATAAAATAGTTTGACAGTATTCCTTCCCTGTCTACTCTCTATTATATAAAATAGTTTGACAGTGTTCCTTCCCTGTCTACTCTCTATTATATAAAATAGTTTGACAGTATTCCTTCCCTGTCTACTCTCTATTATATAAAATAGTTTGATAGTATTCCTTCCCTGTCTACTCTCTATCATATAAAATAGTTTGAAAGGCATTGGTGTCAGTTGTTCTTTACTTTCCTGCTAAAATTCAGCAGTAAATCCATCAGGGCTTGAAATGTGTCTCATTTGTTTTGCTTGCTTCAGACAATATTAGGTGCCATACTCTCATTGCTTGTTTTAGATCCATTTTAAGTTCTTACAGCTTCTTAGTTTAGTTTTGGTAAGTCATATGTGCCCAGAAATATAAACGTTTCTTCCAGATTTTCCCAATTATGGAAATAGAGATTTTTCTAAACATGTCCTAATTATTGGCCAGGGTGCAATGGTATCCTTTGAAATCTCTTGTCTCTAATTTTATTAATTTGATGCTTCCCACATATTAGTTTACTAAAGATCTGTCAATCTTGTTTATCTTTCTGAAGAACAAACTCCGCTTTTTACTATTCCTTTTTTACTATTCCTTTTACCTCCATTTCTTTTTTTATTTCATCAACATTGCCTCAAAAAACAATAAATATTTTAAAGCATGTTCTACATCTTTGTCCATCATAGAAATGCATTCTATAACCACTTTGGGATTTCATTTTATGCCAATCACAAAAATACCATTAAAAATTAAATATAACAAATTCTAGCAAGGATGTGAAAAAATATGCTCCTGGTGGGAACGTGAACTAGTGTAACCACTATGAAAATCAATATGAAGGTTACACACACAGAGAGAGAAGTAGAAGTAGCATATGATTCAGAAATTCCTCTCTAAACATACACTTAAAGGGCTCACAGATACTTGCACATCCATGATTGTTGTTACAGTTGTCATTATAACAAAGAAATGGAACCAACCTATAAGTTCATCAACAGAAGAACTGATAGGTAAAATGTGGTGTAGACACAATTGAATTACACCTAAGTAAATTAAAATTATGAAATTTTCAGAAAAATGAACAAAACTTGAAAGAATTATATCAAAGTGAACTAGAATCCAGAAAGACAAATAGCTTGCTTTTATTATTTCCTAACTATTGAATACTCCACCTGCCTTTAAGTGAATCTAATTGCTTTCCAATACCTTCTTTATCTTCGGCATCTCTCTCTTCCCTTGTTTTACTTTTTAATTAACGGATTTTCTCTAGTGCATTGTATAAAAACAACTGACAAAATTTTAAATGTAAATTATTTTTCCAAAAGATTATTCTTAGCATGTAAACTAATCTACCAACAGGTTCTGAAGAAATGGGTCAGTGGGTAATAGCACTTACTGAACAGATCCTAGAATCCAAGTAAAAAGTTGGGTATGGCCAAGCAGGCATACAACCCCATCACTGGGAGGCTGAGGAAGGAGGATCATTGGGATTTATTGGCCACTGACTTAGCTCTGGCTTCACTGTGAGATTCTACAGGAGGGATAATTCTGGGAGCGACTGAGCAGAACATCCAACATCCTCTTTCTTTGAACTATAGGCATACTCTGGCATACATGCATATACCAGTTGCACCAGATGCATACACACCACCATACATGCTACAAAATATACTATATTCTAAAATACTCATTATGCACACAGATGTTCCTAGCCTCTCCCATTCTGATAATGATAGAAGAAATAAAGACACATAGTATGTGTATACATGAATACCCATTGTCAGTAAAATCTGGGTGCTGGAGAAAACAACTGTAAGTGTAATCTTTTTCTTTCCAGTTGTTTATGACAAGCACCAAAAATGTGCTGTTATGATAATTAGGAGGAAAGCAGTTATATACCACTTCCATGTGAAATATTTCATATGGGTATATAAAAATGTTTCTTTTGAAACCATATCATAGGAGACATTGCTTATAATTAAAATATGTCTGAGTTATAAAAAAGCACTTTTGAAGTGCAAGTATTTTTTTCTTTGCATCGTTTTGCAATAACAATTTATGTAGAAACATAACATCTTTTTCAAACTTATCCATATACAGCACTGAGTGAGAACAGAACCTTCTAGTGGAGTCCATAAGCAAATACATGTATTTCTCCTGCTTATGGCTAAGAAACTTAGCATTTTGAAATGTCTTTGTCCCTAGATACCAAAGCAATAGGATGTTTCCTGCTGTTAAAAGTTATCATACATCCCACCTCCTTTTTACAGTATCAGGCAGACTTGGCATGAAGGTGACAACTTAAGCTAAAAATCTGTCAAAACAAAGAATAGCTAACAGGCATCTGTAAGGCTGATGTGAAAATGAAACCTGTGCCAACTGGAATGAAATGTGCACAATATAGACTCTTGCTCAGAAAATAAGTACCTCTGAGCTTACTGAACTGAACACATATTTCTGTGCAATCATTTATTTTCTATAGACAATATAAAATTCTATGAATCTATAGGTAAAGAAAAGTCCCTGTGTTCAAGGACATAAAGATGTGAATAGTTAAATTTATGTTTCTGTATACTAGAACTCTTCCAAATGTTTTCATATTCTTGTTTCCCTTTATCCACAGGGGTATTTTCCAAGATCATCAGTATATGCCTAAACCTACAGACAATAGCAAAGTGCAGACACACTCTGGGTTTTTTCACATGTGAATACTCATATGATAAAGTTGAATTTGCAGTCAGCACAATAAGAAAGTAACAATAATAAGGACCAAATAGAACAATTTCACAATATTCTAATATACATGTCACATAAATATTGTCTCCCTCTACATTTCATTTGAATATAAGCAATGGAATACCATGATAACTCAATAATCAGTCTAATAATCAATGTGGCTACTGTATGACTAATGAGTGGAGAGCACACAAGCCCAAAAAGAAACATGCTGGGAAGCATGGAAATTTCACCACATAACTCAGATCGGTGTACAATCTAAAACATTAATTGTCCATGTTCTAGAATCATTCATTTGATATTTTTAGATTATATGTTTATTGGCCACAGGTAATTAAAACCATAGAAAACAAGATCACAAAGGGAAACCACTGTGTTAATTTTAGTGCCCACATAAAAATATCATGTAAAAGAACAGTAGGTATACAAAATTCATAGATATAGAAATGGAGGTGTCATAAATACAAGGAATTTGTTCTTTCATCCAAGCAGAAGATAAGCAACAGACCATCGCCTCCAGTTCAATATGTTATAGGAATCCCCTCTGTATGCTATGAATATATTTTGTTACCATTGGTTAATAAAGAAGCTGCTTTTACCTATAGAAGAACAGAATATGGCCAGGCTGGAAGAGATAAAGAAAGGGAGTAGGTGGAGTCAGGAAATACCATGGAGGTGTCAAGGGAAACAGACAACAGAAACTTACCCAGCAAGCCACAGCTTCATGGTGATACTCAGATTTAAAAAATGCATTCATTTAAGATATATGAGCTAACTAATAAGAAGGCTGAGCTAATATGTCAAACACTGTTGTAATTAATATAGTTTCTGTGTCATTATTTGGGTCTGGGTAGCTGGGAAATGAATGAGCAATTTCTATTTACAAATGGGTGCACCAACCTTAGTCAACTTCATCTACATAAAATTAAAAGAGCTTGGGAAGGAATTCTAGACAAAAAAGGTTAGAATTAAGCATGGCTTCTTCGTAGCAGCATTTTCTCAGGTGGGCTCTGTTTGCTAGGAGCAAGCAGAGGCATAAATCCTTTAAGAGAAGGCTTCCTGACTCAGCATTATCAGCAAAAACTGCGTGTCTCCTATAAGAGCTGTCTTCCTGGTTCATGCTGGTGTGATTACAAAGCATTTAAATGAAGTGTGTCAGCAGCATGCTACAAATTGCTTAATGGCAATATAGACCTGCTGTATCTCTGTATCTGGGACTGTGAGCATGGCTCACAGAGACAGTGAACATGTCTTTCCTCACATTAAACATGGTGGAGCAAACAGTCAGAGACTTGGAGTTGGTCATAGCCATGCCCACTTAGCATTTTTTTTTAAAAAAAGCACTCCTTGTCAAAAATGATTACAGGTTCACAATAAAGACAGATTCAGACAAAAAAAGACCTTTGAATGGGTCACAGTTTTGGATAAATGTATGAGGCTTGGGAGCGAGAAGAAAAATAAAAGTATAGACATTTATAAAAAGAAATAGGTTTTAAAATAAAGCAAAACCTTTAAAGAGACAGTAAAAGTAATGTAAAAAGTATAGATGGTCATAGATTAAATGGATAAAAATTAAGCCATGTAAAGACGGAGTATATACAGAGAGTCTGGATTATGTATACTATTATGTTTCCTTTGAATTTTTTTTTACTGTTAATGAGCAAACTGCAGAGAGATATTTGATTCTGGGGGCTGCTAAAATGAGAACCTGTGAATTCCTTCCAGGCTATTGTGGTTTGATGGAACAAGACCCCCCTAAAAGGACTTCATGAACCTTAAAAATCCTTCTTCCAACAAGCAGCAGGCAGCAGTTCAGAGAAAATTACACCCAAATTCCCAAAATGATTGTTTATAAGTATGTATTTTCATTTTAAAAGGGTTGGTTATAATAATGGCCACAGTCAATTGCTTAAAAAAATAAGGGGAATATGATATAGAGATGAATACAGCAGTAGGGACATTGGTCTATTGATACAAATTTAAGGTCAATTTGCTACACTGTGTATATGTATTTCTGCTCTTGTTTAAGGTGTTGTTGTGCAGCTCATTTAAAAATGTAATGTATAAGAAATACAGATTAATAGATAGTAATCTGTAATGTGGTCATATTAGTTAGGTTTTCTAGATGTACAGAGATATATTTCAGATAGATAGGTATTCTTCAAATCTTTCAAAAGCCCACAGAATATTGCATTTAAAAGGTTTTAAGAATTTAGACTTTTCTCAACAGTGAGACATGTCTGCTTCTGACAACATTAATTACTTAGGGAGGTTGATGGTCATCGAAGAAATTCATTATGGAATTTGCCTTCAATGTGACAAGGCTAGCCATTTGGACAAAAACTGCTTTTGCCTGGACTGCTTGATGGTATGCCATGAACTGGACATGTAGGACCCACAGAAAAGTGATTGCACAACTCTCCAAAAGATGGGATGATCCTCCACAGTTGCTGCTTCACAGAAGAAACTGCCAGATATTCTGAAGGACACAGAAGAAAGAAACTGATGAAAGTTGGCATTACAAAACAGAATATCTCTTCAAATTTCCTGCCTCATGGAAAAGTCTGCTGGATACTATGGGCCTGTAGGTTGAAGATGGATGCCCCAATGTTACAAAAGTATTTTTGTATGACTGTCCAGGCAGTGAGAAGTCTCTGTCAAATCTAGAACTTTGGAAGTTGCATACAATGTAATTCCTGTTTACCTAGGTAATATATCCTTCCAGGATCTTTGAAGATTTGAAGGCACATAGTTATAGTTTTCCTTAGTTATGATAAAGATTAAATTAGATATAAAACTTTGGACTCACAAAGATGGGATGGATGAGAGAATATTTGCCAAATGTAAATGAACTAAATATTGCAACTATAATTCTTGCTTGATAACTATTTTGTGTATGTAATTTTACTTTGTTAAAGTTAAAAGCTTCCTTTTTATTTAGACAAGAAAGGGGAAATGATGTGGGATTCCCTTATGTATGCTGTGAATATGTTTTATTACCATTGGTTAATAAAGAAGCTACTTTGGCCTACAGCAGGGCAGAATGTAGCCAGAGAGAGAGAGAGAGAGTATAGATGGAATCAGGAGGTACCATGCAGCTGCTGAAAGAAATAAAAACCAGAACCTTACCCCTTAAGCTAGCCAATAGGAAGTCTGAGCCAATAGGTCAAATAGTGTTGTAATTAATATAGTTTCTATATGATTACTCGGGTCTGGGCAGTGAGGAAACAAATGAGTAGTCTCAGTTTACATCAATAGAGTCGTATTCTCCCTCTATTGGTAAGTGTACCACTCTAGGAGGTAATATAATTAACAGTAATACAAATAAGAATTGATGGTTGAGGTTCACACTGGGAGAATGAAGCCACAAAATATCCACATGAATGGTGATGTTTAGCAAGCCCCTGAACAAGCTGGGTGCTCATCAACCAAGTAAAATAGCAAAGAATCTGCAGTAGCATCCACATCAAAGCATGCCTTAAATTAAATAATATTTGGATTTCATTCAATGTACAAAAGTCATAGATAGGATATTTTATGTGTTACCATCACATATGGAGCTGAAATAGTCACTATTCCATTTCATGAAAACGTTTGGCTTACATTCAAGAATCCCTCCATAACAAAGAGCCAGCTTATTAATGAGCTGAATTAAAATTATTCAGCTTTACTCATGGGCTATGTTTAATCTTCATAAGAATAGGACTGTAGTCCAGTACTAAACCATACCATGTGTGCCCAATTCTCCAGCCAATGTCATACAGATCAAGAATGCATTCTGAATACTGGATGTAATAATTCAGACTTTAAATGAGTTGCTGCTGACAATATACAAAGCACAATTCAATTTTCATTTTGTGCTATATGCAGTAGAGAGCATAAGAATTTTTTTTACCTTGCTATAATCTACCCTGCCTTAGGCCAAAGTAGCTTCTTTTTTATTGATATTTATTGAGCTCTACATTTTTTTCTGCTCCCCTCCCTGCCTCTTCCCTTCCCCCTTCAACCCTCCCCCCATGTCCCATGCTTCCAATTACTCAGGGGATCTTGCCTTTTTCTACTTTCTACTTCCCATGTAGATTAGATCTATGTAAGTCTCTCTCAGTGTCCGTATTGTTGTCTATGTTCTCTGGGATTGTGGTTTGTAGGCTGGCTTTCTTTGATTTATGTTTAAAAACCACCTATGAGTGAGTACATGTGATAATTGTCTTTTTGTGTCTGGGTTACCTCACTCAAAATAATGTTTTCTAGCTCCATGTATTTTCCTGAAAAATTCAAGCTGTCATTTTTTCTGCTATGTAGTACTCCATTGTATAAATGTACCACATTTTCCTTGTCTATTCTTTAGTCAAGGGGCATTTAAGTTGTTTCCAGGTTCTGGCTATGACAAACAAAGCTGCTATGAACATAGCTGAGCACATGTCCTTGTGGCACAATTGAGCATCCTTTGGATATATACCCAAAAGTGGTATTACTGGGTCTTGAGGAAGGTTGTTTCCTAATTTTCTGAGAAATCACCACACTGACATCCAAAGGGGAAGTACCAGCTTGCATTTCCACCAGCAATACAGAAGTGTTCCCTTTTCCCCACAACCTCTCCACCATAAGTTGTCATCAGTGTTTTTGATTTTGGCCATTTTTACAGGTGTAAGATGGAAGCTCAGAGTTGTTTTGATTTGCATTTCTCTGATGAGTAAAGATGTTGAACATTTCCTTAAGTGTCATTCAGCCATCTTAGATTCCTCTGTTGAAAGTTCTCTGTTTAGGTCTGTACTCCTTTTTTTATTAGATTATGTGATCTTTTGTTGTCCAATTTCTTGAGTTCTTTGTATATTTTGGAGATCAGACCTCTGTCTGATGTGGGGTTAGTGAAGATCTTTTTCCATTCTGCAGGCTGTCGTTTTGTCTTATTGACCATGTCCTTTGCTTTACAGAAGCTTTTATAGAAGACCTGGATATCAATTCACACATCTTCAAACACCTGATCTTTGGTAAAGAAGCAAAATATATCAAATGGAAAAAAAGAAAGCATATTTAACAAGTGGTACTGGCATAACTGGATATCAACATGTGGAAGAATGAAAATAGACGCATATCTATCACCATGCACAAAACTCAAGTCCAAATGGATGAAGGACCTCAACATAAAGCCAGCCACACTGAACCTCATAGAATAGAAAGTGGGAATTACACTTGAACTCATTAGCACAGGGAACCACTTCCTAAATATAACCCCAGCAGCACAGACACTTAGAGAAACAATTAATAAATGGGATATTCTGAAACTCAATGATATATTTTAAATGCCTGAAGTCATATTTTGTGACTATTAACCTAAGTAATATAATTTTTTAAAAATAGTGCACTTATTTCCTGGAAACGATTCTGCCTGCATGTATGTGCTGTGTTTTAGCTTCCCAACTCCCACCAGCTATCTTCCTAAGAGTTAATGTCTTTAACAGAGCTCCTGTTGAATCCAGAATGGATTTTCATTAGTGAACTTAGACTTCCTTTGAGAAAAGTTTTATGTAAATTAAACATATTTTATTGAACATCCCATCTTATTCAAATTTATTTAACTTACAGTTATAGTTTATTTGAGGAAGTTTGTAAATATTCCTTAGAAGTTCTATTGTAAAGAAAATATTTTTAAAAGAAAAATATTCTTTTTCTTTTAAAAATATTCACATGAAATAGAATGTAATAAAAAAAGTAAGACATTTTAAATTTAAAAAGAAATGATTGCCAAGGGAGATTTTAAAATGGAAACTTGGGAGGGACTAGTGATTTCAAATGTAAGCCACACAGTGACTTCTTCTGTAATTCTAACAGATGGAATGCCTCCAATGAAGTTATTTTCTGTCCTGTTAAAAAATTAGCTAGAGCAATTCACATTCTTTTTTCCTACCTGATTTGTGCTCTGTGTACAATTGTACAATTAAGTATTAAATAACTACTTTTCTATTGGGTAAAATTCAACACTGTGTACATTGATTTTCTTTGAAAACACCACAATTGTCCAAGCCATTTTAAGTTTTTATAGCACTCTAATGTCTGTTTTAAATGACCAGAAGAGAATAAGTTTCCTAGGTAAGTATAGTTATAAAGGTTTATACTGGTAATATAAACTTTTCCTTCAGGAAACTTTGTAAAACTATATATATATATATATATATATATATATATATATATATATATATATATATATATATATATATATAGTGGATGGTGTAGGAGGTTCTTTTGTCTATGTGTTGCTTTCATTGGTTGAATAAAGAAACTGTCTTGGCTTTTTGATATGGCAGAACTTAGATAGGTGGAGAAGACTGAACTAAATGCTGGGAAGGACAGACAGGCAGACACCATGAATCTCCTGCCTGAGATGGACATAGGTTAGAATCTTTCCTGGTAAGCCACGACCTCATGGTGACATAGAGATTATTAGAAATGGGTTGAATCAAGATGTGAGAGTTAGCCAATAAGAGACTAGAACTAAAGGGCCAGACAGCGTTTAAATGAATACAGTTTCTGTGTGATTATTTCAAGTGTAAGCTAGCCAGGTGGCTGGGACCAAAAGCAGGCTCTCTCCCCTTCAACGTGTGTATACACACACACACACACACACACACACACACACAAGCACACACATACATACTGCAGGCAGCATAAATGCTGTAGCAATGATATTAATTTCCCTAGGAAATTATATTAATTTCCCTAGGAAATTCAGACTATTTGCCTAGAATTTTATGGTTGGTCATATTGCTAAATATTCGGCAGTAGGAGTCTTTGCAAATATCTCCCAACCTCACTATATAAGTGTTTTTTTTTAACCACCTATTTTGTTAGCGTGTGCTTATATACCCTTCAGTGATAGTGTGAGAAAAGATAGATATATAAATGCAATAGACATTCATGGTTCATATACTTTAATTTCTTGAGTTGTAAGTTACAGCTGTCTGTACCAATTTATAGAAATAAACAATCTCAGTATTATGAAATAGCTTCAAATAAATGTGAAGGGAAATTCAAAAGTTGTATTCTCACTAATTTCAAAATGGACATGTCTCTGTTGACTTCCCACCTTCTAAGGCCAAGTAATTGCAATTTATATACCCCTTGGATATATAGCCTAGCCAAAGTTCATGGCTGTAAATGTTATGCAGGAGTAACACTTGACCAGGATAGCCTGTGTGTTCCCAATGTGTTCCCAGCTCATGTAGCAAGAAAGGATAAAGATGAAGTAAGCAGATGATCTTTTAAGTGGTAATACTCACCTTGGAGTAGAATGTATATTTCTTACCTACCCAAGAATAAATTTGCTTCCAAGGCATATTCAAAGACACAGCTCACCTCTATTTCATATTGCTGATCTGTCATTTTATCCTCTCGGGTTTAATATCTAATTATAATGTTTCTCTTAGGATACTTATCATTTCTGCTTCTTGTAACTCCTAGGGAATGGTCAAGTGAGATTATTTTCATAAGTAATGGCTGTTTTGGTTTTCTTTATTGAAAGAGCAGACATTTAATTCACATTGAAGGTCTTTAATTTCTCCATTCTTATTTCTATCTGCTTAACTACTTAGGATTAAATATGACCCCTTCTATA
The DNA here is from genome assembly GCA_004026605.1 of Ondatra zibethicus. Classification (NCBI taxonomy): domain Eukaryota; kingdom Metazoa; phylum Chordata; class Mammalia; order Rodentia; family Cricetidae; genus Ondatra; species Ondatra zibethicus. The sequence continues at coordinate 2,245 of PVIU01011675.1, read as the reverse complement.
TAACCTATGGAATGCCCCTTATTTTTAAAGTTTACTAAAATTTAAATCATTAAGTTCTCAAATTGAGATTCACTACTTGATGCTGAGTTATAATGCAAAAGTTCAAAAATATACTGTATTATTTTTCACAAAATGAACATAGGACTCTCCCTCCATTGAACTTTGTCCTGAGCTAAATTCAAATCTTGAGGGTAAAATAACATGGAGTTGTCTTACATTTTGTATATTTCCTATTGTGTTTTATCTTTAAATTCCTCTTGCTTTACCTACCAACTCCAATGCTTACACAGTTATCTTTCAGAGGGATTCCTTTTAAAAACTCTAGAGTAGCATCTAGACTGATAATGAGGTTAACACTCAAAAGTAATATAGCCTTTGGGGATGTTTCTGTATTCCTTTTTAAAATGACCATTATCTAACAAGAGAGAAGAGCTTTCTTGAAATAAAAAGTACCCATCAAAGCTTTTCTGGCAAAACCTTTTCCCCTGCTGTGACTTTATTGATCCTGTATTTGTAGGTATTAATGAGAAAGAACACACAGCCCCAAAGAATTACACATATTTTAAAAGTCTTGAGCTAATCAATTTAGCAACTAAAAGCATGCTCCATTTCCTAAATGGCTTTCCATGAACTGATATTTTACAGGTAATATTGAGATATGAATACATATATGAGAAAGAGAGAGAGAGAAAGAGAGAGGGAAAAAGCTAAAATATATTTCTAAAATATGCCAACAAATGGGATAAGTGATCATTAATTAAAATTTGAAATGAATGTAAGTTCCATCTTAAACAGATGAGATGGACCCTAAGATACTTATTGGAGATAATATAAATTTATAATACTCAGTAGAGATAATATATTTCACTTGAATAAATTATAATAAATACAATGCAAACACTATAAGTATGCTGAGTAGTTTTGTTTTGTTTTGTTTTGTGAATTAAACACAAGCAAGGATCATCTGGAAAGTGGGAATCTCAATTAAGAAAATACCTCCATCATACTTGCCTGTGAGATATTTTCTTGATTAATGATTGTTGTGATAGGGATCAGCATACTGTAAGTGATACCACCCCTGTCCTGATTTATATAAAAGAAACTAAGAGGGTCATGGAGAAAAAAACAGAAACCATAATTTCCCTGTGATTTCTGTTTCAGTATATGCCTCCTGGCTCCTGTCCTGAGTTCCTCCCCTGATTTCCATTCAGTTGAACTATAAACTGAAATAAACCCTTTCTTTCCCAAGCTGTTTTTAGACAGTGTTTTTTCCATGCCAATAGAAATGAAAAAGCACAGTAGGTCTTCATCAATTGATGTACTTTTTCATATTAGAAAACAAAACAAAATAAATATATTGCTTTTGCTTTTCACATGGTATTTCATTGAAAATTATGTGGATTCTACAGAACACAAATATGATATAAAGAAAACAAATATGCTTGGTATCTACAAAGAATCATTTTTAAAAACAGAGATAATATTTAAAATTATCATTAAGGATGTTCAAACTCAAACATCATCTGTCATTTCTTCTGTTATTTTGATAAAGCATTCTGACATAAGCAACTTGAGAAATGAAGTGTTCATACTGAGGCACAGTACCAGCATACACATTCATTATGGTGACGGGAAATTGTGGAAGAAGCTGGTCACAAATGTAGCTAGAGGCTAGTGTCCTAGATTACTCTAAATCAAATTAAAACTTTGAAATTCCAACTGACCCCAGTCAGAACAAAGGATAACAAATGCTAGCCACTGAGAAGAAAGGAATGCTTGCTCGCTGTTGGTGGGAGTGCAAACCAGTGCAACCACTACGAAAATCCATGTGGAGATCCCTCAAAAACCTGAAATTCGATCGGCCGCATAATCCATTTATGCCATTCCTAGGTATATATCAAAATGATTCCATTCCTTACTAAAAGGGTACTTACCCATTCATGTCCATGGTTCCTCTTTTCACAATGACCAGGAAAATGGAAGCAGCCTAGATGACCATCAACTGACAAATGAATAATGAAAATGTGATGGATAAATACAGTGGGATATGGAAACAACCTAGGTGCCCCTCAATGGAAGAATGGATCAAGAAAGTGTGGATTATATACTCATTAGAATACTACTCAGCGGTAAAAAACAAGGACATCTTGAAGTTTGCATGCAAATGGATGGAAATAGAAAACGCTATCCTGAGTGAGGTAACCCAAACCCAGAAAGATGATTATGGTATGTACTCACTCATTAG
>PVIU01011674.1:0-63589 GCA_004026605.1 Ondatra zibethicus | reverse complement strand
TATTTTATAGCTAGGGTCCACTAATGAGTGAGTACATACCATAATCATCTTTCTGGGTTTGGGTTACCTCACTCAGGATAGCGTTTTCTATTTCCATCCATTTGCATGCAAACTTCAAGATGTCCTTGTTTTTTACTGCTGAGTAGTATTCTAATGAGTATATAATCCACACTTTCTTGATCCATTCTTCCATTGAGGGACACCTAGGTTGTTTCCAGGTTCCGGCTATTACAAACAATGCTGCTATGAACATAGTTGCACAAATGCTGTTATAGTATGATTGGGCATCTCTTGGGTATATTCCCAAGAGTGGTATTGCTGGATCCTGAGGTAGGTTGATTCCCAATTTCCTGAGAAACCACCATACTGATTTCCAAAGTGGTTGCACAAGTTTGCATTCCCACCAGCAATGGATGAGTGTTCCCGTTACAGAACATCATCTCCAGCATAGACTATCATTGGTGTTTTTGATTTTAGACATTCTGACAGGTGTAAAATGGTATCTCAAAGTTGTTTTGATTTGCATTTCCCTGATTGCTAAGGAAGTTGAGCATGACCTTAGGTATCTTTTGACCATTCCAATTTCTTCTGTTGAGAATTCTCGGTTCAGATCATTACCCCATTTGGAGTTTTAATGTCTAGTTTCTATATTTCTTTGTATATTTTGGAAATCAGACCTTTATCCGATGTGAGGTTAGTGAAGATCTTCTCCCATTCAGTAGGATGCCTTTGTGTCTTAGTGACAGTGTCCTTTGCTTTACAGAAGCTTCTCAGTTTCAGGAGGTCCCATTTATTCATTATTGCTCTTATTGCCTGTGCCACTGAGGTTTTACATAGGAAGTGGTCTCCTGTGCCCATGTTTTGCAGGCTACTTCCCACTTTCTCTTCTATCAGGTTAAGTGTGGTCAGATTAATATTAAGGTCTTTAATCCATTTTGATTTGAGTTTTGTGCATGGAGATAAGTAAGGATCTATTTTAATTCTCCTATAGGATGACATCCAGTTATGCCAGCTCCATTTGTTAAAGATGCTTTCATTCTTCCATTGTATACTTTTAGCTTCTTTGTCAAATATGAGGTGTTTATAGGTATGTGGATTAATATTCGGGTCTTCAATTCGATTCCATTGGTCAACGTCTCTGTCTTTATGCCAATACCAAGCTGTTTTCATTACTGTAGCCCTGTAATAGAGTTTGACGTCAAGGATGTTGATGCCTCCTGAAGTTCCCCAAGATACTTTATGCTATTTGTGGCTATTGTGAAAGGTGATGTTTCTCTGATTTCCCTCTCTGTTTCTTTATCCTTTGTGTATAGGAGGGCTACTGATTTTTTTGAGTTGTTTTTGTATCCTGCCATATAACTGAAGGTATTTATCAGCTGTACAAGTTCTTTAGTAGAGGTTTTGGGATCCCTTATGTACAATATCATATCATCTGCAAATAACAAAAGTTTGACTTCTTCCTTTCCAATTCGAATCCCCAAGATCTCCTAATTCTGTCTTATAGCTATTGCTAGAACTTCAAGCACTATATTAGAGAGATATGGGGAGAGTGGACAGCCCTGTCTTGTTCCTGATTTTGGTGGAATCGCTTTGAGTTTCTCTCCATTTAATTTGATGATAGCTGTAGGCTTGTTATATATTGCTTTTATTATATTTAGATATGAACCTTGTATCCTTAATATCTCCAAGACCATTATCATAAAGGGGTGTTGAATTTTGTCAAATGCTTTTTCAGCATCTAATGATCATATGGTTTTTTTCTTTCAGTTTATTTATATGATGGATTACATGGATAGATTTCTGTATGTTGAAAAAGCCCTGCATCTCTGGGATGAAGCCTACTTGATAATAATGGATGATCTTTTTGATGTGTACTTGGATTCTGTTTGCCAGTATTTTATTGAGAATTTTTGCATCGATGTTCATGAGTGAGATTGCTCTGTAAATCTCTTTCATGGTTGCGTTGTTGTGTGGTTTTCATATCAGGGTAACTGTAGCTTCATAAAAAGAGTTTGGCAATGACCCTTCTGTTTCTATTATGTGAAACACCTTAAGGAGTATAGGTATTAGCTCTTCTTGGACGTTTTGATAGAATTCTGCATTAAACCCATCTGGTCCTGGGCTTTTTTTGGTTGGGAGGTTTTTGATGACAGCTTCTATTTCCTCACGACTTATAAGTCTATTTAAATTGTTCACCTGGTCTTGCTTTAATTTTGGTATATGGTATTTATCTAAAAAACTGTCCATTTCTTTTACATTTTCCAATTTTGTGGCATACAGGCTTTTGTAGTAAGACCTAATGATTCTCTTAATTTCCTGAGTGTCTGTTGTTATGTCCCCCTTTTCGTTTTTGATCTTGTTAATACGAGTATTCTCTCTCTGCCTTTTGATTAGTTTGGATCGGGGTTTGTCGATCTTGTTGATTTTCTCAAGGAACGAGCTCTTTGTTTCATTAATTCTTTGGATTGTTTTCTGTGTCTTTATTTTGTTGATTTCAGCCCTCAGTTTGATTATTTCCAGTCTTCTACTTCTCCTGGGTGAGTCTGCTTCTTTATTTTCCAGAGCTTTTAGGTGTGCTGTGAAGTCACTAATGTGTGCTTTCTCCATTTTCTTTATGTGGGCACTCAGTGCTATGAACTTTCTTCTTAGCACTGCTTTCATAATGTCCCATAGGTTGGGGTATGTTGTGTTTTTATCTTCGATGATTTCAAGGAAGACTTTAATTTTTTCTTTATTTCTACCTTGACCAAGGAGTGGTTCAGTAGTTGACTGTTCAGTTTCCATGAGTTTGTAGGCTTTCTGGGGGTGGAGTCGTTTTTAAATTCTAACTTTACTCCATGATGATCCGATAAGACAAATGTGGTTACACCAATTTGTTTGTATCTGTGGATGTTTGCTTTGTTACCGAGTATGTGATCAATTTTCGAGAAGGTTCCATGAGATGCTGAGAGGAAGGTGTATTCTTTCCTGTTTGGGTGGAATGTTCTATAGATGTCGATTAAGTCCATTTGATTCATTACATCTGTTAGCTCTCTTATTTCTCTGTTAAGTTTCTGTCTGGTTGACCTGTCCATTGGTGAGAGAGGAGTGTTGAAATCTCCTACTATTAGAGTGTGGGGTTTGATGTGTTCTTTGAGTTCTAGTAATATTTCCTTTACATATATGGATGCTTTTATATTAGGGGCATATATATTCAGGATTGAGACTTCATCCTGATGGATTATTCCATTTAAGAGTATAAAATGTCCATCTCCATCTCTTCTGATTGATTTTAGTTTGAAGTCAATTTTGTTCGATATTAGTATAGCCACACCTGCTTGTTTCTTGGGGCCGTTTGATTGAAAACCCTTTCCCAACCCTTTATTCTGAGATAATGTCTGTCTTTGTGGTTGAGGTGTGTTTCTTGTAAACAAAGAATGTTGGATCCTGTTTTCGTATCCATTCTCTTAACCTGTGCCTTTTTATAGGTGAATTGAGTCCATTGATATTAAATGCTATCAATGACCAGAGGTTATTAACTGTGGTTATTTTTGTAGGGTTGTATACTTTGTGTGTTTCCCTTCTTTGTGTTGTGCCAGTGGAGGGCTGTTAATTGTCTGTGTTATTATGCGTGTTGCTTGTTTCCTTTCGATGTGGTTTTCCTTCTAGTACTTTCTGTAAGGCTGGGTTTGTGGCTATGTATTGCTTAAATTTCTTTTTATCCTGAAATCCCTTGTTTTCTCCATCGATGGTGAATGAAAGCTTTGCTGGGTATAGTAGTCTGGGCTTGCATCCATGGTCTCTTAGTGTCTGCAGCACATCTATCCAAGACCTTCTGGCTTTCATGGTTTCCATAGAGAAGTCAGGTGTAATTCTGATTGGTTTACATTTATATATTACTTGGCCTTTTTTCTTTGCAGCTCTTAGTATTCTTTCTTCATTCTGTATGTTTTGCATTTTGATTATTATATGGTGAGGGGATGTCCTTTTTTGATCCAATCTATTTGGTGTTCTGAATGCTTCTTGTACCTTCATAGGCATATCCATCTTTAGGTTGGGAAATTTTCTTCTATAATTTTGTTGAATAAATTTTGGGCCATTGAGCTGTGCTTCTTCTCCTTCTTCTATCCTTATTATTCTTAGGTTTGGTCGTTTTATGGTGTCCCAGTTTTCCTGGGTGTTTTGTGTTAAGAATTTGTTGGATTTGTTGTTTTCTTTGTTCAATGAGTTTATTTTCTCTATAGTATCCTCAGCGTCTGAGATTCTTTCTTCTATCTCTTGTATTCTGTTGGTTATACTTGTATCTGCCGTTCCTGATCATTTACCCAGATTTTCCATCTCCAGCCTTCTCTTGGTTTGTGTTTTCTTCATTGCCTCCATTTCAGTTTTTATGTCTTGAACTGTTTCCATTACCTGTTCGATTGTTTTTTCTTGGTTTTATAGGGTATCTTTGAGGAATTTATTCATTTCTTCTAACTTTTTGTTAGTTTTCTCATCCCTTTCTTCAAAGGAGTTTTTCACCTCTTCTTTAAAGGTCTCTATCACTTTCATAAAGCTACGTTTAAAGTTGATTTCTTCTACTTCTTCTGGGTTAGGTTGCTCTGGTTTTCCTGTTGAGTACTCGTTGGTTTCTGGTGTTATCATGTTGCTTCTCAGATTGTTGGAATAATTCTTGGATTGATGCCTACCCATCTCTTCCCCTGATATCAGTCAGGGGAGTCTCAGTGTGTTGGTACCTCCAAGGTCGGCTTGTACACACTCACCCCTCTGGATAGCTGATCTCAGGGCACGAAGAGGAAGTCCCTTCTGGACTCCCGATCCTTCTGTACCTCCAATCTCTGCACAGGGAGAGAGATTCTTGGGGTTCCAATGTTCCACAGAGGAAAGGTAAATCTTGCAGGGGCTATATGCAGGGTCCTGTTGATCAAAGAGGCCTGCAGGGACCTTACCACCAGGCTTGCACAACCTTAACAGTGTGAGCTGCCTCTGATCTCAGCACAGGAAGAGAGAGCACTGGGGTTCCAAAGCCCCACCTAGGAAAGGGCGATCTTGCGGGGGGGGGGAGGTGGGGGAGGTGCAGTGTCCTGTGAAACAAAGAGGCCCGGCCCACGGGGATCTTACCGCCAGGCAGGCCGAGACCTACCAGTGTGCACCTCCGATCTCAGCACAGGAAGAGAAAGTGCTGGGGTACCAAAGCCCCACCGAAGAAAGGGCGATACGGAGGTGGAGGGGTTGGGGTGGGGGTGCAGTGTCCTGTGAAACAAAGAGGCCCAGCCCACGTGGATCTTACCACCAGGTGGGCACAGCCCTACCAGTGTGCGACTCCGATCGCAGCACAGGGAGAGAGAGTGCTGGGGTACCAAAGCCCCACCGAGGAAAGGGCGATCTTGCAGGGGGGAGTGTGGAGGGGTTGGGGTGGGGGTACAGTGTCCTGTGAAACAAAGAGTCCCAGGCCGCTGGGATCTTACTGCCAGGCGGGCACAGCCCTACCAATGTGCGACATTGATGAATATCTTGATCATCACCATAGAAAATACTTCCGATGGATGGAGATAGAGACAGAGACCCACATTCACATCAGAGCAATGGACTGAGCTCCCAAGGTCCAGTCTTAGAGTAGAAGGTGGGAGAAGATGAGCAAGGAAGTCAGGACCGGGAGAAGCTGGTCCACCAACCGAGACAGTGTGTCTGATCTAATGGGAGCTATCAAATCCAGCTGGACTGGGACTGAACGAGCAAGTGATCAAACTGGACTCTGAATGTGACTGCCAATTGGGACAGACTGAGAAGCCATTGATAATAGCACTGGGACCTATCACTTCTCCATGTATTGGCTTTTTGGGACCCTAGTTTACTTGGATACACACCATCCTAGGCCAGGATGGAGGGGGGAGGGCCTTGGGTTTCCCACAGGACAGGGTACCCTGCTCCCACTTAAGGAAGCAGGGGGAGGGAGGAGGGTTAGTAGGGGAGCAGGAGAGGACTGGGAGAAGGGGAGGAAGTTTAAATTTTTTGAATGAAAAATAAAAGAATATTAAAAAAACAAAACAAAAAGACATCATTAAAGAGGATGTGAAGAAATCCTTTAAAATGAATGAGAAGACTAACGAAAAGTTAGGAAAAATGAATAAATTCCTCAATTTATACCGTAGAAAACCAAGAAAAAACAATCAAACAGTACAAGACTTGAAAACTGAAATGGAAGCAATGAAGAAATCACAAACTGAGGGAAGACTGGATATAGAAAATCTGGGTAAACGAACAGGAACTACTGAGACAAGTATAACCAAAAGAATCTAAGAGCTAGTAGAAAGAATCTCAGACGCTGAAGATATGATAGAGAAAATAAACTCACTGATCAAAAAAATAACAAATCCAACAAATACTAAATACAAAACATCCAGGAAATCTAGGACACCATGAAAAGACCAAACCTAAAAATAATAGGGATAGAAGAAGGAGAATTTCAGCTCAAAGGCCCAGAAAATATATTCAACAAAATTATAGAAGAAAACTTTCCCAACGTAAAGAAGGATATTCCTATGAAGGTACAAGAAGCATACAGAACACAAAATAGACTGGATCATAAAAGGACATCCCCTCGCATATAATAATCAAAACAGAAAACATAGAGAATAAAGAAAGAATATGAAGAGCTGCAAAGGAAAAAGGACAAGTAACATATAAAGATAAACCCATCAGAAAAACACCTGACTTCTCTATGGAAACCATGAAAGCCAGAAGGTCTTGGATAGATGTGCTGCAGACACTAAGAGACCATGGATGCAAGTCCAGACTACTATACCCAGAAAAGCTTTCTTTCACCATTGATGGAGAAAACAAGATATTCAGAATAAAAACAAATTTAAGCAATACGTAGCCACAAACCCAGCCTGACAGAAAGTACTAGAAGGAAAACCACAACAAAACCCTCCACCAGCGCAACTCAAAGAATAGAAACACACAAACTCTACACTAAAATAAATAAATAAATAAATAAATAAATAAATAACTGGAGTTGACAACGACTGATCATTAATTTCACTTAATATCCTTGGTCTCAATTCACCTATAAAAAGGCACAGGTTAAGAGAATGGATACAAAAACAGGATCCAACATTCTGCTGTTTACAGGAAACACACCTCAACCACAAAGAGGCATTATCTCAGAGTACAGGGTTGGGAAAAGGTTTTTTAATCAAATGGCCCAAAAAACAAGCAGGTGTGGCTATACTAATATCTAACAAAATTGACATCAAACTAAAATCAATTAGAAGAGATGGAGATGGACACTTTATACTCATAACAGGAATAAGCAATCAGGATGCAGTCTCAATCCAGACTATATATGCCCCTAATATAAAAACACCCACATATGTAAAAGAAACATCACTAGAACGCAAAGCACACATCAAAGCCCACCCATTAATAATAGGAGATTTCAACACCCCTCTCTCACCAATGGACAAGTCAACCGGACAAAAACTTAACAGAGAAATACAAGAACTAACAGATGTAATGATCAAATGGACTTAATAGACATCTATAGAACATTCCACCCAAACAGGAAAGAATATACCTTCTTCTCAGCATCTCATGGTATCTTCTCAAAAATTGAACACATACTCTGTAACAAAGCAAAAATTGACCACATACTCGGAAAGAAAGCAAACATCGACAGATACAAAAATAAACTTTAATAACCACCTGTGACATATCGGATCATCAGGGAGTAAAGTTAGAATTTAACAACAATTCCACCACCAAAAAGCATACAAATACATGGAAACTAAACAGTCAACTACTGAACCACTCCTGGGTCAAGGAAAAAATAAAGAAAGAAATTAAATTCTTCCTTGAATTCAATGAAATAAAGACAAAACATACCCAAACCTATGGAACAGTATGAAAGCAGTGCTAAGAGGAAAGTTCATAGCACTGAGTGCCCACATAATGAAAATGGAGAAATCACACATTAGTGACTTAACAGCACACCTAATAGATCTAGAAAAAAAAAGAAGACTCACCCAGGAGAAGTAGAAGACTGGAAATAATCAAACTGAGGCCTGAAATCAACAAAATAGATACATAGAAAACAGTCCAAAGAATCAATGAAATAAAGAGCTGGTTCATTGTGAAAATAAACAATATCGACAAACCCCTATCCAAACTAATCAAAAGGAAGAGAGAGAACACTCAAATTAACAAGATCAAAAATGAAAAGGGGGACATAACAACAGAAACTGAGGAAATTCAGAAAATCATGAGGTCTTAACAAAAGCCTATATGCCACAAAATTGGAAAATGTAAAAGAAATGGACAGTTTTTTAGATAAATACCATATACCGAAATTGAATCAATACCAGGTATACACTTTAAATAGAACTATAAGTCGTGCAGAAATAGAAGCTGTCATCAAAAACCTCCCAACCAAAAAAAGCCGAGATCCAGATTGTTTTAATGCAGAATTTTACCAGAACTTCCAAGAAGAGCTAATACCTATACTCCTTAATGTGTTTCACATAATAGAAACAGAATGCCAAACAGTTTTTATGAAGCTACAGTTACCCTGATACCAAAACCACACAAAGATGCAACCAAGAAAGAGAATTACACACCAATCTCACTCATGAGCATCAATGGGAAAATTATTAATAAAATACTAGCAAACTGAATGTAAGAACACATCAAAAAATCATCCATTATGAACAAATAGTCTTCATCCCAGAGATGCTGGGCTGGTTCAACAGATGAAAATCTATCAATGTAATCCATCATATAAATAAACAGAAAGAAAAAAACTATATGATCATTTCCTTAGATGCTGAAAAAGCATTTGACAAAATTCAACACCCCTTTATGATAAAGGTCTTGGAGAGATTAGGAATACAAAGATCATATCTAAATATAATAAAAGCAATATACAGCAAGCCAGCAGCTAACATAAAGTTAAATGGAGAGAAACTCAAAACGATTCCACTAAAATCAGGAACAAGACAGGGCTGTCCACTCTCTACATATCTCTTCAATATGATGCTTGAAGTTTCTAGCAATAGCTAGAAGACAACATAAGGAGATCAAGGGGATTCAAATATGAAAGGAAGAAATCAAAGCTTTATTTGCAGATGATATGATAGTGTACATAAGTGACTCCAAAAACTCTACCAAAGAACTTCTATAGCTGATAAATACCTTCAGTGATGTGGAAGGATACAAGATCAACTCAAAAAAATCAGTAGCCCTCCTATACACAAAGGATAAAGAAACAGAGAGGCAAATCAGAGAAACATCACCTTTCACGCTAGCTACAAATAGCATAAAGTATCTTGGGGTAACACTAACCAAGGAAGTAAAAGATCTATTTGACAAGGACTTTAAGACCTTGAAGAAAGAAATTGAAGAGGACACCAGAAAATGGAAGGATCTCCCATGCTCCTGGATTGGTAGGATCAATATAGTAAAAATGGCAATTCTACCAAAGGCAATCTATAGATTCAATGCAATCCCCATCAAAATCCCAACAAAATTCTTCATAGACCTTGAGCGAACAATAACTAAGTTTATATGGAAAAACAGAAAGCCCAGGATAGCCCAAACAATCCTATACAATAAAGGAACTCCCGGAGGCATCACCATCTCTCTGACTTCAAACTCTACTACAGAGCTACAGTAATGAAAACAGCTTGGTACTGGCATAAAAACAGAGATGTTGGCCAATGGAATCAAATCAAAGACCCAGATATTAATCCACAAACCTATGAACACCTCATATTTGACAAAGAAGCTAAAATTATACAATGGAAGAATGAAAGCATCTCTACCAAATGTTGTTGGCATAACTGGATGTCAACCTGTAGGAGAATTAAAATAGATCCTTATCTATCAGCATGCACAAAACTCAAGTTCAAATGGATTAAAGACCTAAATATAAATCTCACCACACTGAACGTGATAGAAGAGAAAGTCGGAGGTAGTTTGCAGGACATGGGCACAGGAGACCACTTCCTATGTAAAACCCCAATGGCACAGACAATTAGAGCAACAATGAATAAATGGGACCTTCTGAAACTGAGAAGCTGCTATAAAGCATAGGCCACAGTCATTAAGACAAAAAGACATCCTACTGAATGGGAGAAGATCTTCACTAACCCCACATCAGAAAAAAGTCTGATCTCCAAAATATACAAAGAACTCAAGAAACTAGACATTAAAATTCTAAATTACCCAATTAAAAGATGGGGTAATGATCTGAACCGAGAATTCTCAACAGTTGAAGTTTGAATGGCCAAAAGATACTTAAGGTCATGTTCAACTTCCTTAGCCATCAGGGAAATGCAAATCAAAACAACTTTGAGATACCATCTTACACCTGTCAGAATGGCTAAAATCAAAAACACCAATGATAGCCTATATGGAGAAGATGTGGTGTAAGGGGAACACTCATCCATTGCTGGTGGGAATGCAAACTTGTGCAACCACTTTGGAAATCAGTGTGGTGGTTTCTCAGGAAATTGGGAACCAACCTACCTCAGGATCCAGAAGTACCACTCTTGGGAATATAACCTAAAGATGCCCAATCATACTACAAAAGCATTTGTCCAACTATGTTCATAGCAGCATTAATTGTAATAGCCAGAACCTGGAAACAACCGAGGTGCCCTCAATGGAAAAATGGATCAAGAATGTTTGGAAAATATACACATTAGAATACTACTCAACGGTACAAAACAATGACATCTTGAATTTTGCATGCAAATGGATGGAAATAGGAAACACTATCCTTAGTGAGATAACCAAAACCCAAAAAATGATCATGGTATATACTCACTCATTAGGGGACTCTAGGCATACAAAAGGACATTAAGCCTATAGCTCCCAAGCCTAGATAAGCCAAATAGCAAGGAGAACCCAAGGAAGAACATATATAGATCCTCCTGGATATTGGAAGCAAACAAGATCGTAGGGCAAAAGTTGGGAGCATGGGGGTGGGGATAGGGGTGGAGATAGGGGTGGGGCCGGAGTGGGAGAAGGGGAGGTAGGAAGGAGAAGGGAGAAGGGAAGGACTGGGGAGAGCTTGGAGGAGTGGGAGGGTAGAGATGGAGGAAGGGCAGATATTGGAGCAGGGAATAAGATATCTACATTAAGGGAGTCTTTTTAGGATTGGCAAGAGACTTGGCCCTAGAGGGGATGCCAGGTATCCACGGGGATGTCCCCAGCTAGGTACTTGGGCAGCAGAGGAAACGGTGCCTCCACTAGTACCACCATAGAAATTTGTCCGATGGAAGGAGATAGAGACAGAAACCCACATCCACATCAGAGCAATAGACTGAGCTCCCAAGGTCCAGTTGAAGAACAGAAGGAAGGAGAAGATGAGCAAGGAAATCAGGAACGTGAGGGGCTGGTCCACCCACTGAGACAGTGTGCCTGATCTAATGGGAGCTCACCAAATCCAGCTGGACTGGGACTGAATGAGCATGTGATCAAACTGGACTCTGAATGTGGCTGCCAATGGGGGCAGACTGAGAAACTATCGATAATGACACTGGGACCTATGTCTTCTGCATGCATTGGCTTTTTGGGACCCTAGTCTATTTGGATGCACACCTTTCCAGGCTGGGATGGAGAGGGGAGGGCCTTGGACTTCCCACAGGGCAAGTTACCCTGCCCTCTCTTAAAGATGCAGCAGAGAGAGGAGGGGTAGGGGGGAGCAGGAAGGGACTGGAAGAAGGGGAGAAAGTGTAAGTTTTTGAATAAAAAAAGAAGAAAAAGAAATTTTAGGCAAATGGATGGAACTAGGATAAAACTTCCCGAGTGAGATAACCCAGACTCAGAAAGACAAACATGGTATATAATCACTCATAAAAGAATACTAGATAGAGAGCAAAGAATAAGCAGACTACAATCCCCAGTTCCAGAAAAGCTAGGTAACAAGGAGGTCCCTAAAAGAGACACATAAATCACCCTGTGAAGGAGAATTAGATGAGATCGCTCATGTAATCTCTGGGCAAGGGGTAGTAGAGGGAAGGCTATGTGGGATGAAAATATGAGGGAATGGGATGGTTGAGTTGGGGGTGGGAAAGAGTGTGAGAGCAAGGAAAGATATATCTTGATAAATGGAGCCACTATGGAGTTAGGGATAAAGCAGGTGCCAGGGAACCTCCCAAGATTCCACAAGGATGATCAGAGCTAAGAGTCCTAGCATTAGTGGGAGAGGGGTCCTGAACTAGCCTTCCCTGTATTCAAATTTATGAATATCCCAGCAGTCATCCTAGAGCCTTCATCCAGTAACTAATGGATCCAGATACAGAGATCCACACCAAGCACCAGATTGAGCTCTGAGAGTTCAGTCAAAGAGATGGAGGAGGGAAGATATGAGCAAGGGAGTTCAAGATCATGACAGGGAAATCTATAGAAACAGCTGAACCAAGCTCATGGGAACTCATGAACTCCCGACTAACACTATGGAGCCTCCATGAGACCAAACTCGGCTCTTTGCAAGTGGGAAACAGTTTTGTAGCCTCCTCTACCTGAGGGGCCTCTGGTAGTGGGACCAGGATCTATCTCTCCTGGTATGTCCCTGCTGCTTGAGCTAGCTTTTTGGAGCTCCCCTATGGTGAGAGGACGTGCTCAGTTTAAATGCAGTGGCGGGATTTAATCTGTCTGGATTTGGTGAATTCCATGGGAGGCCTTACCCACTGGGAGGAGTGGATGTGAAGTGGATAGGGGTGGAGGGAGCCAAATGGGACACCGGAGAAGGGGTGGAAGGGAGAACTGTGTTTGGAATGTAAAATCAAATGAAAAAAAAATAAAGAAATAGATTATTCTAGGACCCCCAAGAAACTAGGCCTGAGCCAGGACCTCTGCCAGTCTGGGCTTGAATCTGGGACCTCTGAGGGAGTAGGCATGAACCAGAGACCTTTGTGGGTCTGGGCGTTGGTCTGGAACATCAAAAAATAGTCAGGAACCTGAAGCCTATGTGGGTCTGAGCATGACTCTAGTACCTCTGAGGGAGTAAACCTGAGCCAGGTCCTCTGAGGTTCTGGGCACACCTGAGACTAGGAACTCCGAGGCAGTAGAACGGAGCCAGAGACCTTTGCAGGACCAACTCCAAGCCAAGGACTTCTGCAGGAGGGCATCCAGACCGGGATTTACATAAACAGGTCAAAGCTGGTAACCTAGGCCAAAGTAGGCCTGAGACAGCAAACTCCAAGTGAGCAGGGCAAAGCCTGGGAGCACTGAGCAATCTCCAGGAACACAGAGTAACCAACGGGGTAACTAGAACTGTGGCACTGACTGTACCATGAGGAACAACCATCTGAGCTTTGGATTCACTGGCACCTAGAAGATTAATCAACAGAATTTCAGACAGCACCAACCATACCTATTAGAGGAAAAGATGAGTAGAAAAGGTAAGAACACATGCAACACCACAAAGAGCAACACAACACCAGTAAAACCTAAAGACCCTACAACAGCAAGACTTGAACAACCAAATATAGATGAAGCAGAAGAAACTGGCCTAAAAAAATAACTTCAGGAGAATGTTTAAAACTCTTAAAGAGGAAATGAGAAATTCCCTCAAAGAAATTGAGGAAAAGACAAACAAAAAGTTGGAAGACATCAGCAAATCCCTTAAAGAAAACCAAGAAAAAACAATCAAACATATAAAAGAAACTACTCAAGACTTGAAAACTGAAATAGGGACAATAAAGAAAACAAAGCCGAGGAAATTATAAAAACAGAAATCATGAGAAAATAATCAGGAACCACAAATGCAAGCATGAAGAGCAGAATACAAGAGATAGAAGAGAGAATTGCAAGCACTGAAGATACAATAGAGGAAATAGACTTATCAGTCAAAGAAAGCATTAAATCTAACAAAAGCTTAACCCAAAATATCCAGGAAATATGGGACACCATGAAAAGACCAAACCTAAGAATAAAAGGTACAGAAGAAGAAGATCAACTCAAAAGCACAGAAAATATATTTAAAACCATAGAAGAAAACTTTCCCAACCTAAAGAAAGATATGTCTATAAAGACACAAGAAGTTTACAGAACACCAAACAGACTGGATCAAAAAAAAAAAAAAACAGTTCTGTCACCACATAATAATCAAAACACTAAACATACAGAATAAAGAAAGAATATTAAGAGCTGTAAAGGAGAAAGGCCAAGTGAAATATAAAGGCAGACCTATCAGAATTACACCTGACTTTTTATTGGAGACAATGAAAACCTTAAAGTCTTGGTAAAGTGTTATGCAGACATTAAGAGACCATGGATGCCAGCCCAGACTATTATACCCAGCAAAACTTTCAATCACCATAGAAGGACAAAACAATATATTCCATGACAAAACCAGATTTCACCAATACCTAGCCAGAAACCCAGCCCTACACAAAATACTAAAAAAAAAAAAATAAAAAAAAATACTCCAACCCAAGGAAGTTGGCTACATCAACAAAAACACAGACAATTGATGGTCTCATGGCAGCAAACCCCATAGAAGGGGAAAACACACAAATTAATATCACCAACAATGAAAACTAAATTAACAGGAGATAGCAATCACTGGTCATTAATATCCCTTAATAGAAATGGAATCAACTCACCTATAAAAAGGCACAGGCTAACAGATTGGATATGAAAACAGAATCCATCCTTCTTTTGCATACAAGAAACATACCTCAATCTCAAAGACAGACATCACCTCAGAGGAAAGGGTTGAGAAAAAATATTCCAATCAAATGGACCTAAGAAACTAGCTGGTGTAGCTATCCCAATATCTAACAAAATATCGTCAAAATAAAATCAATCAAAAGAGAAAAAAGAAGGACATTTCATAACTGTCACAGGAAAAATCCATCAAGAGGAAATCTTAATATTGAACATCTATGCCCCAAATACAAGGGCACCCTCATATGTAAGAGAAACACTTCTAAAACTTAAATCATACATTAAACCCCACACATTAATAGTGGGAGACTTCAACACTCCACTCTCACCCCTGGATAGGTCAGTCAGACTAAAAATTAAAAGAGAAATAAGGGAACTAACAGATGTTATGACTCAAATGGACTTAACAGACATCTATAGAATAATCCATCCAGGGCTGTGCGAAGATGAAGCTGAATATCTCCTTCCCTGCCACCGGCTGCCAGAAACTCATGGACGATGAACGCAAGCTTTGCACATTCTTTGAAAAGCGTATGGCCACCGAAGTGGCTGCCGATGCCCTGGGTGAAGAGTGGAAGGGTTACGTGGTCTGAATCAGTGGCGGCAATGACAAACAAGGTTTTCCCATGAAACAAGGTGTCCTGACCCATGGCGGAGTGAGCCTGCTGTTGAGTAAGGGGCATTCTTGTTACAGACCAAGGAGAACTGGAGAGAGGAAGCGCAAGTCTGTCCGAGGATGCATTGTGGATGCCAATTTGAGTGTTCTCAACTTGGTTATTGTAAAAAAAGGAGAGAAGGATATTCCTGGACTGACAGATACTACTGTGCCTTGTCGCTTGGGACCTAAAAGAGCTAGCAGAATACGAAAGCTTTTTAATCTTTCTAAAGAAGATGATGCCCACCAGTACATTGTCAGAAAGCCTTTAAACAAAGAAGGTAAGAAGCCCAGGACCAAGGCACTCAAGATTCAGCGTCTGGTGACTCCACTTGTCCTGCAACACAAACTCCGGGGTATTGCTCTAAAGAAGCAACGAACAAAGAAAAACAAGGAGGAGGCTACAGGATAGGCTAAACTTTGGGCCAAGAGAATGAAGGAAGCCAAAGAAAAGCGCCAGAAACAGATTGCCAAGAGGCGGAGGCTGTCCTCACTGAGAGCTTCTACTTCTAAGTCTGAGTCCAGTCAAAAATAAGTCTGTAAGGGTAACAAATAAATGATCAGAGCTTGAGTGTCAAAAAAAAAAGAATATTCCATCCAAACATAAAAAAATATACCTTCTCAACACCTCATGGGACCTTCTCAAAACTTGACTGCATATTCGGTAACAAAACAAACCTCAACAAATACAAAAAAATTGGAATTACCCCATTTATCTTTTCAGATCACCATGGCTTAAAACTAGAATTCAACAGCAATACTAATCCCAGAAAGCCCACAAATGCATGGAAATTAGACAAGGCTCAACTGAATCATTATTTGGTCAAGGAAGAAATAAAGGAAGAAATTAAAGACTTCCTAAAATTCAATGAAAATGACCACACAACATAACCAAAATTATGGGACACAATGAAAGCTGTTTTAAGAGGAATGTTCATAGCACTAAATGACTACATAAAGAAGCTGAAAAAAAATCCCACACTAGTGAGTTAACAGAACATTTGAAAACATTAAAATAAAAAGAAGCAAAAATACCCAAGAGAACTAGACAACAGGAAGTAATCAAATTGAGAGCTGAAATTGACAAAACAGAAATAAAGAAAACAATACAAAGAATCAATAAGATAAAGAGTTGGTTCTTCAAGAAAATCAACAAAATAGACAAACCTTTATCCAAAGAAACCAAAAGGCAGAGAAAGAATATACAAATTAACAAAATCAGAAATGAAAAAGGGGACATAACAACAGACATGGAGGAAATACATAGAATCATCGGGTCATATTTCAAAAACCTGTACTCCAGAAAATTGGAAAAGTTAAAGGAAATGGACAGCTTTCTGGATAAATATCACTTACCAAATTAAATCAAGGCCAGATGAGCAAGTTAAACAGAACTATAACTGCTGAGGAAATAGAAACAGTCATCAAAAGTCTCCCAACCAAAAAAAGCCCAGGACCTGATGGTTTCAGCTCAGAATTCTACAAGATTTTCAAAGAAGAACTAATACCAATACTCGTCAAATTGTTCCACACAATAGAAACAGAAGGAACATTGCCAAACACTTTTTATGAAGCTAAAATTACTCTGATACCCAAACCGCATAAAGACATTACTAAGAAAGAGAATTACAGCCAATGTCACTCATAAACATTGATGCAAAAATACTAAATAAAATACTGGAAAATCAAATCCAAGAACACATCAGAACCATCATCCACCATGATCAAGTCGCCTTCATCCCAGAGATGCAGGGATGGTTCAACATAAAAAAAAAAAATCTGTCAATGTAATCTGCCATATAAACAAACCGAAAAATAAAAACCACATGATCCTCTCATTAGATGACAAAAAAGCTTTTGACAAAATACACCATCCCTTCATGATAAAGGTCTTGGACAAAGCAAGGATACCAGGAACATACCTAAACATAATAAAGGCAACATACAGCAATCCAACAGCCAACATCAAACTAAATGAAGAGAAACTCCCAGTGATACCAATGAAATCAGGACAAAGCAAGGTTGTTCACTCTCTATATATCTATTCAATATAGTTCTTGAGGTCCTAGCTAGAGCAATAAGACACCAAAAGGAGATCAAGGGAATACAAATAAGAAAAGAAGAAGTTAAACTCTCACTGTTTGCTGATGATATGATAGTTTACATAAGCAACCCCAAAAATTCTACCAAGGAACTTTTGCAACTCATAAGCACTTTCAGTAATGTTACAGGGTACAAGACTAACTCAAAAAATTCAGTAGCCCTCCTGTACACAGATGATAAAAGGGCTGAAAAAGAAATCTGAGAAACATCACCATTCACAATAGCCATAAACAGCATAAAATATCTCGGAGTAACTCTAACCAAACAAGTGGAAGACTTGTATGACTAGAACTTTAAATCTTTGAGGAAAGAAATTGAACAAGACACCAGAAAATGGAAAGATCTACCATGCTCTTGAGTAGGCAGAATTAACATAGTAAAAATGGCAATTTTACCAAAAGCAATCTACAGAGTCAATGCAATACACATCAAAATCCCAGCAAAATTCTTCACAGACCTCAAAAGACATCTTTGTGTGGTTTTGATAGCAGGGTAATTGTAGCCTCATAGAAAGAGTTTGGCAATGTACCTTCTGTTTCTATTATGTGGAACACTTTGAGGAGTATAGATACTAGCTATTCTTAGAAGTTCTGGTAGAATTCTGCACTAATACCATCTGACCCTGGGCTTTTGGGGATTGGGAGGTTTTTGATGACAGCTTTTATTTCCTTGCATTTATAGGTCTATTTAAATTGCTCACCTGGTCTTGATTTAATTTTGGTATATGGTATCTATCTAAAAAATTGTCAATTTCTTTTAGATTTGCCAATTTTGTATTGGAATACAAATCCCAATAATGATTCAGAGAAGAATGATTATCTGAATTTCCTCCCTGTCTTTTGTTATGTCCATGTTTTCGTTTTTGATTTTGTTAGTCTGGATGTTCTCTCTCTGCCTTTGATTAGTTTGGATAAGGGTTTATCTATCTTGTTGATTTTCTCAAAGACCCAGCTCTTTGTTTCATTAGTTCTTTGTGTTGTTTTATTTGTTTCTATTTTGTGGATTTCAGTCCACAATTTGATTA
This sequence comes from Ondatra zibethicus, assembly GCA_004026605.1. NCBI lineage: Eukaryota > Metazoa > Chordata > Mammalia > Rodentia > Cricetidae > Ondatra > Ondatra zibethicus. The sequence continues at coordinate 45,149 of PVIU01011674.1, read as the reverse complement.
TTTCCTATCTTCTACTCCTCCTGGGTGAGTCTGCTTCTTTTTGTTCTAGAGCTTTCAGGTGTGCTGTTAAGTCACTAATGTGAGCTTTCTCCACTTTCTTTATGTGGGCACTTAGTGCTATGAACTTTCCATTTAGTACTGTTTTCATAGTGTCCCATACATGTGGATATGTTGTGCCTTCATTTTTTTGAATTCAAGGAAGTCTTTAATTTATTTATTTATTTCTACCTTAACCCAGGGTTGGTTCAGTAATTGACTGTTCAATTTCCATGAGCTTGTAGGCTTTCTGGGAGTAGTATTGTTGTTAAACTCTAACTTTAATCCATGGTGATCTGATAAGACACAGGGGGTTCCTCCAATTTTTTTGTTTCTGTGGAGGTTTTCTTTGTTACCAAGTATATGATTAATTTTAGAGAAGGTACCATGGGGTGCTGAAAGGAAGGTATCTTCTTTTGTGTTTGGGTGGAATGTTCTATAGATGTCTGTTAAGTCCATTTGATTCATGACATCTGTTAATTCCCTTATTTCTCTGTTAAGTTTCTGTCTGGTTGACCTGTCCATTGGCAAGAGAGGAGTATTGAAGTCTCCTACTATTAGTGGAGGTTCGATGTGTGATTTAAGTTTTAGTAATGTTTCTTTTACATAAGTGGATGCTGTTGGATTAGGGGCATAAATGTTCAGGATTGAGACAGCATCTTGATAAGTTGTTCCTGTTTTGACTATATAGTGTCCTTCTCCATCTCTTCTGATTGATTTTAGTTTGAAATCAATTTTGTTAGATATTAGGATAGCCACACCCACTTGTTTCTTAGGTCCATTTGATCGGAAAACATTTTCCCAACCCTTTACTCTGAGGTAGTGTCTGTCTTTGAGGTTGAGGTATGTTTCTTGTATATAGATGGCTAGATCCTGTTTTTGTATCCATTCTCTTAGCCTGTGTCTTTTTATAGGTGAATTGAGTCCATTGATATTAAATTATATTAATGACCAGTGGTTGTTAATTCCAGTTATTTTTTAGTAGTAATGTTTGTGTGTTTCCCTTCTTTGGGTTATGCTGATGGGGGGTTATAAGATTTCTGTGTGTTTGTAAGTACAGTTAGGTTCCTTGGGCTGGGGTTTTCCTTCTAGTACTTTCTGTAACGCTGGGCTTGTGGATACATATTGTTTAAATCTGTTTTTGTCATGGAATATCTTGTTTTCCCCATCGATGATGAATGAAAGCTTTGATGGGTATAGTAGTCTTGGCTTGCATCTGTGGTCTCTTAGTATCTGCAGCACATCTATCCAGGAATGTCTGGCTTTCATGGTTTCCATTGAGAAGTCAGGTGTAATTCTGATAGGATTACCTTTATGTTACTTGACCTTTTTCCTTTGTAGCTCTTAATATTCTTTTTTTATTCTGTATGTTTTGTGTTTTAATTATTATATGGTGAGGGGATTTTTTGATCCAGTCTATTTGTTGTTCAATAAGATACTTGTACCTTCATAGGCATAGCCTTCGTTAGGTTGAGAAAGTTTTCTTCTTTGATTTTGCTGAATATTTTTCTGTGCCTTTGAGCTGGAGTTCTTCTCCCTCTTCTACCCCTATTATTCTTAGGTTGGACTTTTCATGGTGTCCCAGATTTCCTAAATGTTTTGTGTTTAGAATTTGTTGGATTTAATGTTTTCTTTGACCACTGAGTCTATATCCTCTATAGTATCTTCAGCACCTGAGATTCTTTTTTTTAAAATATTTATTTATTTATTATGTATACAATATTCTGTTTGTGTGTATGCCTACAGGCCAGAAGAGGGCACCAGACCCCATTAAAGATGGTAGTGAGCCACCATGTGGTTGCTGGGAATTGAACTCAGGACCTTTGGAAGAGCAGGTAATGCTCTTAACCTCTGAGCCATCTCTCCAGCCCCGAGATTCTTTCTTCTATCTCTTGTATTCTGTTTGTTATACTTGTCTCTGTAGTTCCTGTTTATTTACCTAGGTTTTCCATATCCAGAATTCCCTCAGTTTGTGTTTTCTTTATTGCCTCTATTTCAGTCTACAAGTCTTGATCTGATCCCTTCACCTGTTTGAATGATTTTTCTTGGATTTCTTGGGTTTCTTTGAGGGATTTATTAATTTCTTCTATTTTTTTGTCTTCTCCTCCATTTCTTTAAGGAAGTTTTTCATTTCCTCTTTAAAGATCTCCATTAATTTTATAAAGTTATGTTTAAAGTCATTTTCTTCTACCTCTTCTGGGTTAGGATGATCAAGTCTTCCTGTTGTGTAACTACTGGGTTCATGCTGCTTTTTAGGTTGTTGGATGAATTCCTCCATTGGCACCTACCCATCTCTTCCTTCAAATAAGGCCAGTAGTGTCTTTGTGTCTTGGTCCAACCCTTGCAGTGGCTGTCTGGGTGTTTGGGAGTTTTTCTTGGTCTGCTCTATACTGTCAATGTCTGTCTCAGAAAGCCTCTGGGGTCTCTATATGCCTGCTCTCTTTGTCTTCTCTCCTGGTTTGCTCTCTTGGTGCTTTCTCTTAATCCCCTCAGTCTTATAGCAAGCTCTTGGTCCCCTCAGTATTATGGCAAGTTCTCAGCTCTTATGTGGGTTGTGGCTAGTAGCTTGGGCTGTCGAATGGATGGGTTTGGGTTTAGGGGGAGCCTAGCCACAGGAAACTCCCTGCTGGCTGTCTAGAACAGCCGAGTGGTATCTGTTCTTTTAAAGATTTGTAACAACTGAATTAACTAATCAGAAAATAATTTAGCCAATCATTTAGTCACATTTTGTACCTGACTAAAAGTAAAAAGCATCACATGCAAAACTATCTTTTATTTTCTCCAGAATATATGTAAGGATATCAAAATGGATTTAAATACAATACCAGAAAAATTAGATGAAAATTTATACCAACATAAAAATGGTTCTTATTTTAATGTCACAATACACTGCTAATAGTTAAGAGCAAATGAACCACTGTTAAACTCAATACAATTACAGACATGGAAGCATAATAGAAAACACAGCAATGAATTAAATGTGTTTATTAATTAAGAAGGGCAGTGTCTGTAAAAGGATTTCTGTTTTCTAAACATCTATTATTTACTTGGCTCCCACAGAAACTGAGCCTAACTAGGATTTACAGTTTCATTAAATGTTTTCTAATACAATTTTATGAGTCAAAATCAAAACAACCAAGATTATGTCATAACATTTGTTACAGATTTATAGGATTTATTTGTTAGTTACTTTCCTTATTGTTGTGACTAAATATCTAAGAAGAAGTTATTTGGGGTTCCTTATTTTAAGGATAGTGCAACATGGAGGAGTATTTGTGACAATAGAGTACCCACATATATTCATAAGTATGCAGGGAAGGATGGATGGCAGCAGTCAGAGTGCTTTCTAGTTTTAGTTTTTCATTTAGTTGGAGACCCAAGCCCCCAGGAATATCCTTCAGGGTGAATCTTCCCTCCACAGTTAAAACCTTCTCAATATGCCCTAAAAGGCAAATCCAGGGTTGTATCTTAATGTTTCCAAATGCAGTCAAGTTGACAATAAAGTGGATTCATGAAGGTGATAGAATGTGTTACACCAAGGGCAAATAGCACTTTTCATTGAATCAATATTCAGATACTCATAAACAATGCCAAATATAGTGACACAATGTCTTTCCCCTTGATTACCATGCCTCATACTTTTTTGTATCTTCAATAATTTTGTATTATACTAAAACACATAATTACATAGATAATTTCAACTTCTGCAGATAGACTTTTTCTCTTTCGTCATATAAGAAGTAACCAATTCTCATATTAAAAAAGCAAATGTTAGTTGTGAAAAGTTTTTACATGCTTACAGGTACCACATCTAGTCTACTAGAGAAATGATATCTGGTGTAACCTCTAAAAAAAATTATCACATAAGCAGGCTTATGCTTCTGTGTCTCTAGCTTCATCCTGAGATACAACAGTTGCATTTTCTTGCTCCTCTGGAAACTGAAGGAATATGTGCTCACTGTCTGAGGATAATGGACCTTATTCTTTGTTCCAGAATATTCTTTAAGTCAGGCATGCTTTTTTAAAAAAGTATCAATATTTGTATTTTCAATGTGTAAGTTCTAAGAGATGTATGGTTTTCTTCAGGAATGTTGGCTTTGTTGGATTGCCTGTATTCCAGTGTATGTCTCTACACTCTCCTATTCTGGAATTGCCTATGTGGTCAGTGGGTCTAAAACAAGATTGCATGAAGTTTACAAGAATAGAAAATGAAGTTCAGGGAAGGCTAGGAGCATATTTGACAGAGAGATATTGAACATGGCTATTAAATTCTTAAATAATGTTTCAAAGTCTTAATATACATTGATGAATTTCAAATATCTCACAATCATCTCAAAATATCTTGTTTAAAAACTAATAAAAATCTTATCAAGAAAAAAATGAACAGAAAGACACTCTTAGAAAATGATTTGCAGCAGTGATCTCTTCATAGATTGCCCATGTCTACTTCTTTGATTCACAGACCTAGGTCCAAGATAGCGATTGGAGTGTACACAAGAAATAGAACACAACACACACACACACACTGGCTAAAATTAGAAACTCTACTTCACAACTCCTTTCTTGATAACTTGAAAAAACTTCTGCTTAGAGGATTAAAACCATGTGTAAACGGGAGCTGAGCAAAGCTCAGTGGTTAACAGTTCATGCTGTTTTCCAGAGGTTCACTTTCTAGAACCTTTGTTGGGCAGCTCACGACCACCATAGTTTCTGTTCAAGGAAATCTGAAGCCCTCTTCTGGCCTCAGGTGTTAGTTGAACACATGTGGCATGCATATATATATCTGTGTGTGTGTACTTGTGCACACACGTGCACGTAAGCATGTTAATAAAAGCAGAACTATAATGGGTTAGAGAAATTGCTCAGTGGTTAAGCCAGTGCCTCCTCCTCTAGAGAACCTGGATTCAATTCCTACTTGGAAGGTAACAAACATTTATAGCTTTGGCTTCAAGGGATATGACACTCTTTTGTCTTATATGGACACTATGCATGTATGTGATACACTTACATACACATACACAAAACACCCAAACACATAGAATAAGATAGAATTACATTAAAATTAAATTCAGTGTCCAATTTCAAGAAATTAAAATCAAAGAAAGACAGATGAAAAGAAAAGATAGCACGCATTTTGACTCAGCTGCAATTCTTTTTGACTCACTCTAGAAACGCAAGTCCAAGGTTCACTGCAAATCACAGAAAGGAAGTTATCCTAGTGATAACTTTCTTCAGTGCCTCCTTCATATCCCTGTTCCTCAAACTATAGATGAAGGGATTCATCATTGGAGGAACTATGGAGTACATCACAGAAGCCACTGCAGTCTCCCTGGGTGAATCAATTACCTCTGAGGTAATATATACTCCAAAGCCTGTCCCATAAAACAAGCAAACAACTGACAAGTGAGACCCACAAGTGAAAAAGGCTTTGTATTTTCCTTCTGATGATGGCATTTTCAATACTGTAGACACAATGTGAATATAAGAGAAAAGTATTCCAAGCAGAGGAATGCCAGCAAAAATAAAAGCTGTAGCAAATACCAGGATATTGTTAATGAGGCTACCAGAACAGGCCAGTTTGATGACTTGTACAATTTCACAGAAGAAGTGGAAGATTTCCAGGTCAGTGCAGAAGGACAAGTGCAGCATCATTAGACTATGCAACAGACCATTCACAATGCTAATGAATAGAGAGATAAGAACCAGAATAATACAGAAGCAGGGGTTCATCAGTACTGTGTATCTCAGAGGGTAACAAATGGCTGCATAGCGGTCATAGGCCATTACTCCAAGCAGAAAACACTCAAAGACAGTACAAACTGCAACAAAGAAGCACTGGCAAAGGCAGCCTGCATAAGTGATTCTCTGATCCTGTGTTTGTATGTTCACTAGCATCTTTGGAACTGTGATGCTGACTAAATACATGTCATTAAAAGACAGATGACAGAGAAATAAGTACATGGGGGTGTGGAGATGGGAATCACAATTGATAGCCAACAGTATAAGAATATTTCCAAAGATTGTGATCAGGTACATGCCTAGGAAAAGGCCAAAGATGAGGGACTCCAGCTCTGTGTCGTCTGTCAGTCCACGCAGAAAAAACTCAGAAGTCACAGATTTGTTTTCAATATCCATGTTATACGTGAATCTTAAGGAGAATTAGAGGTAGGAAGTTACTGAAACACATGAACTACAAGCAACATTATTAAATGAGATTTGCTAGAACACCATCTTATATATGCCTTCGTCTTTCCAATTTAGCCACCAGGAATGGTGTGTGAGTAAACCAGTTTTAGTTCTACACTAGCCAGTTTGTCCTTCCTAGTTATGGCTATCTAGTTCCTTATATATACAAAATATCATCAAATAATGTATACACATGCCTGAATGCATATTAAGAGTTGCTGTATTTGAGAATGGGACTTTTTTCTTCTCTAAATGAAATCACAGCTCCCACTAAAATAGAATAAGAACAAAAAGAATGACATAGACTGAACTGAGTTTCAGGAGAAAGATTCAGGGTAATCAGTGATGGACTATGATAATAATAGGAGTCCAACTGTGTGGAACCCTTTCTAATCATTCTTTATATGCTGTTTTTGACTTGCCTAGTTTATTATCTCCTAAAACACCTTAGAAATTAGTTGTAGCTTGTCTAGCTTCAACAAGAATGATGTAAATAACTCACCTGTGCATTGCAAATGGAACAACTCTCCCTTAGAAATGCAAATAGACTACATGAAAGAATGGGTGCTTCATTAAAAATGAATTAAGTTTGAACAAAGTCTGAGATGTTTCAAGACTTTTGAGGTGGTTTGGAGTAGGTCACAAACGGAATGCATTATTTATTAATCTCTGGAGACTCAAGGTCCAAAGCTCCTCATTAGAACAACTACATAATTGTTATTCTAAACCCAGGAGTTCCAATCCTTAAATATTAGTAATGGAAAGTTTTTAACACTTGAATCTCTGACCCTGAGACCAGTTGAATGCAAATGAGTTTCCTCCCACACTTTAGCATTGCGTACATAAACTATACCACTGCCTTCATAATATTCATCCATTCTCTTAAGGTTCTTTACAAACTGGAGATTTTTTCTTTTCCATTGTCTCTTTTAGCCTGGATCCTATTCTATTTTTTAAAAGTATGTTCTATTTATGTATGCAAAAGTATAGCTGCCCAAGTTTCCAGTTATCATAAAAATTCAAACAAGATTATCTTCCCTGTGCATCATAGCTGTTATAGTTTTATTATAGTGGGGAGCATTTTTAATAGCCTCAATAGTTTGGGCATTTTCATATGGACCCTCTGACAGACAACTTAATTAGCTATAACTCATATGTTGCACTGAGATTTTATCTGTTGACAAGAACTGACTAGTTTGAGCTATTTCTCCCCTGTTGTTTGGGGTTTTTATATATATATATATGTGTATATTTTAAGAAGTTTCACTCCGCTAGATTTCCATACAACCTCTCAAATATCTGTTAGTTTTAGCTATCCCTCCCTGTATTCTCTCACTTTCCATCCCTTCAATCCCCACACTTCATTTGATTCTCCTCTTCCAGTCCTGAACTTCCCCATGTATCTACAACTATCTACTCTATTTTCCCTTTCTTGGGAGGCCTTTCATTTCCTTTTCCATTTCTTCATACTTAACCTCTATGGTTATACTGACTGTATCCAACTAATAGTTGTTTTATCTTTGGCACAGTGTCTGTACCTTAATCTACTGCTCTTTCAGCCAACAACTGTGACTTTGCATTCACCAGCCTGCTTCTCTGGCAACAGCCCAGCTGCTCAGGCAGCAGCCTGTCAGGAAATGACTTTGCATAGGCACTGGGTCTGATACTGCTACTAAATGTAGCTTTAACTAAATCTCTATCGTGTCATTTATAAATAAGGCTTGAGATTCAAAGGCTGGGGTAAAAACCTGATAACTCAGAGAGGTTCAAGAGCACCTTCTTTCCTTGCTGGCATATCCAAAAGAAAGTTTTCTTCTGAACCATCAAAAAGTCACATGACTCCAAATCCCTCCCTATTACTTCTGATTTACCTATGTCTTCCAACTACCCTCCAGTGCTCTATGATTACTGTCTTTCAACTAGTTGCTAACTCAGTCTCCTGAACCAAGGTTAATTTTATTTAAGTAACACGAATACAAACTCAAAGTTCACAGTGTGATTGAATATCTGTCAACATTTCCCCCTTTTTGTCTAACTACAAACGAAAGGTTTTACTCTAACACAGCATATATATATATAATATATATATATATATAAAGCAATTATCAAGTAAAGATTACATTCAGAATATCCAATGTATTTGTATTTGGCAAATTTAGAGAAACAATTCTATTATCTATCCTTGATGAGTCCAAAGTTTTGTACCTAATCCACTTTCTATTCTAACTTGTATTACGAACACAAAACTATATCCCTAGACCTCAAAACGTTTCCTTAGATAAACAATTTAAGCTTTTATTTCTCTCAACCTTATACAATTTATATCTCTTTGTGAGTTTCTTTTTTGTCATAAACAGATTATTCATGTTCTGGATGTTTCTGACTGTCTTCACACGATTTTCATCTTTTGTCTATAGACATCAAGCAAAGCCCCTCACCCACAATGTTTATTATTGAGCTCTGTTTAGTCATTAGCATGTACATTTGGATATGGCTTATCATTACACAGTAATTAAGAACAAAACAGTACAGTTTCATTCAGAAGATTATTAGTATAACATTACATTTCCAAAACCATAATTATCTGAAATTTCTACAGGCATAATTTCAAAAATAGCACTTTTTCTTTTAAAGATACACACAATATATGGGTTGGATTGCTTATAAGCATTTGGGCGTATACCTCCTTACCATTTCTTTCCACCTTCCTCCATTTGCTCATTATATTTGCTCTCCTTTTTCATTTTTAATTTTATTGAAATTGGTAACAAGGAAAATGATAAGTATTACATAATTACATTATTTTCAATGGCAAATCTTCCTTCTATCTTATCAGTTCATTACCTTATTTGGCAACTACAAAATCACTTTTTAACGGTAAACTACTAATTACCAAACTGTTAGTAACTATACTGAATAGGTAAGGAAAGAGTAGACATCCTTGTCTCATGCTCAATTGTATTGGAAATGCTTTACTCTTCTCTGTGTTTATATTCATATTGCCTATGGGATTGTTTTACATTTCCATAATTATGTTGAGGCATGTCTTCTGGCTTTTAATTTGTTCAGGGTTTTTATCTTGAAAGGAGGTAGGATTTGGGGCTGGAGGGAGGCTTTTCCTGCATCTAATGAGATGATCATGCGTTTTCTGTTTTCAGTTTATTTGGTGAATTGTGTTTATTTATTTATGTATGGAAGAAAGAAGACCATAAATCATGCCAGTTGAGGTTATATAACTGGGCAAGGTACCTAAATTTCTTAATAAAATTAGTGGCCACATTAGAGAAAGAGCCCAAGCATTTCTCTACCTAAGAAAGATCAAACAAATAGGAAGGAACATTAGCATAGAGAGGCCCTTTGAGCACCAGCCAACTCCTTGAGGGGTTAGATTCCATCAGTGTGAGACCTGGTAGGAGTCATTAAGGGGAATCAGGAAAAGCAAAGGCACTTACATAGGTGGAGGATGTTGGAGGGCACTAGGGAAAGAAATGACAGTGTCTATAGAAATTGAGGTGTGTTCAGTATATGGAGAGGTTTTGGAGGAGGGAAAGAAAGATATTGTGGAAAAGGCTGAGGAGGGAATTGAGGTGTTGGTGGTACCTGAGTGCAGATGGAAGCTAAAATGAAATCCCACAGTAGCTCAGATTTGAGTATAATAAAGGGTTTTGTATTTAGGGGTAGACTTACAGATCACAGGCCTCTGCTTGATCGGCGAACAGCGACCGAATCCAGTAGTCATAACAGAGTGGAAGCATGTACTGTAAATCGGCTACTATAGTGTAAGAGGCCACACCCAAGTGGGCAGATAACTTAACGGCTACTGAATGAAGGATTTCCTACAGCACCTCCCCTTTTTGTTTAAATAACAGAGTTCTAAGCCTAATATAAATTATATAAAATAAGAAAAAAACAAATATAAATATTAGAATTACAACCAGCATAAACAATATCAAGCAAGAAACATGTGATAAATGTTTCAATAATTACCTATCCTAAGGAGTCTAAGTCTCATATAATATATAACTTGGCCAAGTCATGATAGCAAAGTAACTACAACTTTCAACCCAATTGAAGATTTGAAAAGAGAAATAATATTACTTGAATAAGCAGAAAGTGCAATCAAGCAACTTCCAAAATGTGTGACAAATGACAGAGACAACTGGCTACCTGGGCAATCAAGAAAAGTTTCATATCAATGTTGGAACAACCAACTTTGGCTAAAGCCTAGAATAACTGACAGACCATTTTCAGAGGCAGGAAATTTTTCAAAACCGTCTTACCCTGCCTTGGCAAGATTTGACAGTCTTTTTTCTTCTATCCTGTTTTTCCTGTCTGTACATTGTTGCCAGATCAGGCAAGGTAAGAGGGAACATCTGAGGGTTACTTTGGCCACTTTCCCAGAACTGAGTCAAAACATCTGTGGACACCTGTGGGTTATCTTATCCTTATTCCAGGAGTGGAGCTCTATTTGGAGAACATCCACAGGACACAGGGAGACAGAGAGTCTCCAATATTTCAGTATGTGCGTGTGTAGTTGTTAGGTTCCCAGGGGAGGGGGGAGCACTAAGGCTGAGAGGCCTCAGAAATGGCCTCAAAGTTGTCAGAAATGGCTTCAGAGTTATCCTAGAGTTTTACACCTTGCCCAAATGACAGTTTTGCCAAGAAGAAAACAAGCTCCAAGTGGAGTGTCTTAGGTGCTCAACATTCTCTCGGGAATAGATTGGTGCTGCAGGAGCAATCGTGTTTCACATCAACAGAACCCTAAGTTATTTAAATGCCATATTCTATAGCTCTTTGAAGTGCTTGAAGATTACCTATCTATGCAGAATACAATCTCTATGTATCTAAAGAACCTTATTAGTCTAACTATAAGTATGATAAACATACTTAATACCTATATAGCTTAAAGACTAAGAATTCATATTAGAATATTAAACAATCTTTAAACAACTGAGTAATAAATGAGGTCAATGAACTCAAAGTGTAAACAATGTATAAGTATCTTGATCAGAGGTAAAAATGTATATTGTAATATAATAAATAGATCCTAAAATTGTATCCATATACAAAATGTCCTAAGTAGAGGTAGAAGCATGCATGCATACAATATGACAAAATAGCTTTGCCTAGGTATAAAAATATTTTAGACAAAACTAGGAACATATTCAATATAATTTGAATTGTATCAATATATAAGAATCTATACCAATGTATATTGCCTATAAATGATAGTGCAAAAGTAGTCACTCTATTACTCACTATAATTAGTATAAGCAACCTCACACTATCTATTATCCCATCCAATTTCTCATTGTTTTTTTTTTCAAAGAGATTCTGAGCTTACATAATTTCCACCCAAACCCCCAATCCTGTGCCAATTAAAATCAACCCCAAATTGATATCCCTAATCCTGAGACAAACTTTGTTAGGAGAGGATACATCATCTTCTAGAATTACTTCCAGCTGTCATGGGGTGATGTTTGTTCTATGGGATCCTGTGAAAGTAAATTGATGCCTAAATTCAAAGTTTACTGTCTGATATAATTGCAAATAGTCTATGAGTATTCAGTAGGGTTTTTCTGAGGATCTTATTTCGAGTTCTGGCCAGAACATTGTAAAAAAGTGCACCATTTCAGCTAACCAAGTTGGAACCATCTTGAGTAGCTGGTACCCAAAACAGGTCTTGTGGTAGCGTTATCAGCATCATGATCATTTCAACCAGGTGGAGTTGTTGTGGAGCCCCATCTTCTTCCTGGAAACTTCAGAGATTACTGAAGGAAAATTCTTTGTTCGTTGTGGAAATCTTAAACATTACTTAAACAGACATATATTCAATGAAAGTTATAATAGAGACAAAAATAGATATGAAGAAAAGTAAAATGTTTTCTAAATTCTTTCTTCTTTCTGTTTCATACCATGGCACCTGACATGAGACAGAAACTCTGAATTTTTCTTTTAACAACATTCTTAGATTAAGAGAAGGATAGAGCCATTGTTCAACTCTGAAACCATCTTTGATTTTTAAGTGAGCCATGATTATTATTCTAGATCATGTTCAGAGATTCTTACCCTCAGATGACCAGTCCTCATAAGTCATAATTCTTGCTTGGTGACCCTATCTGGATAATTATCTTTTCCTCTATAAGCATCTAGATGTCTATGGTCTTTTGACATTTTGAAGATGAGTATTTTCCTGCAAACACAAGAACAGAACCCGCCCCAACCCTTATGAGGTTTCCTTACCAGCTGTATGGTTGTCACCTCTGTGGATAAGCCATCATTTCTCTTTCTCAAGAGGTTTATCTTTTTCAAACCGAATCATTACTTTTAATGGTATCCATAACTTTTCTTCTCACGTGGAAACAAGAGTGAAACCCTTTCCCCAATGTAGCACATCTTCTGGTTTTCATTGTGAGGTCAAGACATCCTTGAAATACACCAGCTGATTTAATTCAGATGTTTCTATTATCCAATGTCTCTCTACTGATGTTACTCCTTTCTCATTAGTGTTAAGAAAAGTCAAGCTTAATAAAGCATTAAATAATCTATTTCTGGAAGTATTTTCCATCCCTTTCTGTTTAACATATCCTTTATAGTTTAATTTGATCTTTCTATAACTGCCTGACCTGTAGGGTTGTTTGGTATACCTGTAATATGCTTTATATTATAATAAACAAAAAGTGTTTCATTTTCATAGATACATATGCTGGACCATTCTCTGTCTTTAATTGTTCAGGTACACCTATGATGGACATAACTTCTAATAAATGTGTGATTACTGAATCAGCCTTTTCTGATCTCAAAGCAGTTGCTCATTGAAAACCTGAATAAGTGTCAACAGTGTGGTGTATATATTTTAATTTTCCAAAATCTGAAAATTGGAACACATCCATCTGCCAGATTTCATTCCTTATAGTACCATTTGGGTTACTTCCTGCTGGTAGAAGTTTTTGGTTATAGAAAGAGCAAGTAGGACATCTCTTTATAATCTTAGTTTGTTACCATGTGATAGAAAATTTTTTCTTTAAATCTTTGCTATTAACATGATGTTTCTTATGGAATTCTGAGGCCTTCAACACACTTTCAATCAATAATCAATCAATGCTTGCATTACCTTGTGCTAGAGGCCCTGGCAGACCCATATGGGATCAGATGTGCATTATGTATATGGGACCAAGCCTACTCCTGATTATATCTTGAACTTGTATGAATAATGAAGTTAGTTCTGTATCATCTGGTATAAATTCAGCAGTTTCAATATGGAAGACAACACTGTCTGCATATTGTGAACCAGTAACTATATTAAGAGGTTCTTTAAAAATCCCTTAGTACCCTGAGAATAGCATATAATTCTGCTTTTCAAACAGAATTATAAGGGATTTGTTCCACCTTACTGAAATCTCTGATTTGTAATCTGCCTTTTCTGATTTATTTACATTAGTATGGAATGTATGGTCTCTGGTTATTGCTGTTTCACATACAATGTGGGAAAGGATCCAAATAGATCGTTTTGTAAGGTTAATTCTTTCATTTTTGGAATAATTGCTATTAATCTCTCCTTAAAAAAATAGCACAAGCTCTTTGCCCAGGTTCATTGTCTTCCCATAATTTTTTAATTTCATCAGTAGTAAAAGGCACTATAATCTTTGCCAGGGGTATTCTGCTAGTTAACGAAATCTCAATTTTCCATTATTAATTAATTCAGAGACCTTTTCCACATAAGTTTTTACTGTTTTACTCAGTTTATGTGGTAAAAAGAACAGTTCTAAGATAATATCTTCCCTCAGCATTAAAATTCCTGTAGAGGAAATTCCAGAAGGCAATATGACTAAAATATAGTTAAGATTTGGATTGATCCCATCCACATGTGCCTCCTGTAATTTTTCTTCAATAACAATCAATTCCTTTTCCACTTCAACTGTCAATTCTCTGGGACTTATCACCATCTAAGGTTTTGTTTAAATGAACTATTAGATCAGGAGTTATCCCAACAGCTGGTCATAGACTGGAAATGTCTCCTAACAATCTTTGAAAGTCATTTAGAGACCTCAACTCCTAATTTGTGTCTTTTGTGTCCCAATTTTCTGTAAACCTATTTTATGACCTAAGTAATTGACAGAATCTCCTCTCTGTATTTTTTTCAGGAGCAATTTGTAAAGCCCATTTTGGCAAAGCTTTCTTTACTTCTTCAAACATTCTTTCTAAAGTATCTACATTTGAACCAGATATCAAAATTTTATCTATGTAATAGTAAATTATAGAGTTAGGAAATTTTTTACATATTATTTTCAATGGCTGACTTACAAAGTATTGGCACAGGATGAGACTAGTGGGCATTCCCTGTGGAAGGATGGTCCATTGATATCTCCTAGTAGACTGAGAGTTGTTATAAGTAGGCACTATGAAGGCAAATTTTTCTCCGTCCTTTCCTTGTAAAGGTATAGTGAAGAAACAATCTTTTAAATCAATAAATAGAAGAGGTCATCCTTTTGGTAATAGAGAAGGCAGAGGAATTCCAGGTTGTAGAGGTCCCATAGGTTGAATTACCTTGTTGATAACTCTTAGATCTGTCACCATTCTCCATTTACCAGATTTCCTTTTAACACTAAATATAGGAGAATTCCAAGAGCTGATTGATTCTTCAATATGGTGAGCATCTAGTTGTTCCTGTACCAGCTATTCTAAAGCCCGTAATTTGTCTTCTGTCAAAGGCCATTGTTTAACCCATATTGGTTTCTCAGTTGTCCATTAAAAGTAGGGTCGTTGGTACCTCTGAAGGTTTGCTAGTTGCTTTGTGTTCTTTTACAGCCTGAATGGTTGGTGACCTTTGTGTATAGTACTTTATAATATCCTTCCCAGAAATATGAGATTCTGGGACTGCAGGAATGTTAATCTGGGTATTCCATTGCTGCAGCAGGTCATGGTCTTTATTGCCCAGCAGGTGTTGCAATTGCAGCCGGTTGCAGCTGTGCGGTGAAGAGTCACAGCTGGTGGCAGTGCAACAAGTGGTAGGACAAAGAGTCCCGAGCCACTTTGGTTTTCTGTCTTGGTGCCTGGCTAAATACTGACAAATATGCTTTGCTTGACAAACTAAAAGCAATTAAATTAATTCTGTAGAGAGAGCGAAGAGTCCAGAACTCATGAGCAGGGAGCACAAACCAGCAGTGGGGGTGTGTGCATGTGAGCTTGGGAAATTTCCAAGTCATTGCACACTTAGCTCTGCTGTGGCAGAGCTTTACAAAAAAAAAAAAAAAAAAAAAAACCTCTTAGTAGGTGAAAGCAACCATGGTGGGAGGGTGTAGGAGACCTTCTTGGCCATGAATTGTTTGAGCCTTTTAGACCAGTCCACCTGGTAGGTGTGGAGTTGGGATCCATGTGGAGCACCAGATGAACATGGACACTAAAAGTAAATCCCACACTAGCTCAGAATTGAGTGTAATTAAGGGTTATTTATTTAAGGGTAGATTCACAGATCCCAGTCTTCTACTCAAACGGGGAATAGCAACCGAATCCAGCAGCCAGAAGAGAGAGCAGATTGCTTTACATTAGCATTTATAGTATATGAGGCCATGCCCAAGTGGGCAGATAACTTAAAGGCTACTGGCTGAGGGATTTCCTACAATACCTGAGGATTTGTTTGTGCCTGTGGTCAGTCCAGGTCATCTATGTCTAAATCAAAGGCAGATGGAGTTGTGGATTTAAGACTGTGATCAGCCTTGTAAGGAGCTTTGGATTTGATGTGTGTGCAAAGAGATGTAGAGTGATTTGGAATCTCTGACAACCAGAGCCTTGGCTCTGACTCCTCCGGAGAGGTAAGGACCTGTTTTCCTAGCAGGAAGACCCTGCTCTCTAGACTCCAGGCCCCAGAGGCATATCCTGAGCCCCACTCCTACATGGCAAATCACCAGAGACCTGGAATCAGCCTCCCCACACCCACAACCACCCCTTGCCATGTCTCTGACTGCCAGAGATTTGTCCATGACTACCCTGAGAGAGATGAATATTTGTTTTTCCAGCTGAAGAACCCTGTTTGCCATACCCCAGTCCCCAGAGGCATATCCAATGCCCCACCCTCAGCTGGCATAGCTCAGAGACTTGGAAGCAGCCTCCCCAAACCCACAACCATCCCCTACCACACCTCTACCACCAGAGCTTTGGCCTGACTACCCCTGGAGAGGTGTCTGGGCCACTGGCTGGAGAACCCTGCTCTCTAGACCCTAGACCTGAGAGGCACATCCTACACACAATTCCCAACCACCAAGCCCCATAAACCCTGGGGATGCCATTCCACATCTGTAACCATCCCCCACAGTATCTGCAACCACTGAAGCCTTGGCCCTGACTATACCTGGAGAGGAGCCCCAGAGCTCCATCAATGACTACCACAGGCTCAGACCCACTTGAAATAGGAGGAAGAATAACTACCTAAGATGCAGGCCCCACTGTCACCAATTGGGGAACAAGAGACCCTCTGAAGCCCAATTCCACCTTCACTCCTTGGATGAAGAGATGTATAGGCACCATCGCAAGAATACATTCAATAATACATTCAACAAAGAGCAATATGGAAATGCCAGAACCTAGTGGTCTTACAACAAGTAGATCTGAACATCCTAACCCAGAAGAAGCAGAAGAAAATGACCTTAAATTTAACTTTATGAAGATCATAGAGAATCTTAAAAAGGAAATGAAAAATTCCCTTAAAGAAATGGAGTAAAAGACAAACAAAAATTAGAAGACGTCAATAAATCTCTTAAAGAAAACCAAGAAAAAACAATCAAACATGTGGAGAAAACAGTTCAAGCAGTTCAAGACTTGAAAATTGAAATAGAAGCAGTAAAGAAAACAAAAACCAAGGCAATTCTTGAAATGGAAAATCTGGGTAAATGAACAGGAACTACAGATGCAGGCATAACCAACAGATCAGAAGACATTGAAGAGAGAACCTCTGGAGCTGAAAATACAATAAATGAAATAGAATAATTGATCAAAGAAATCTCCAACAAATTCTTAACACAAACATCCAGAAAATCCAGGACAACATGAAAAGATCAAACCTGAGAATACTAAGTCTAGAAGAAGGAGGAGAACTCCAGATCGAAGGCACAGAAAATATATTCAACAAAATCATAGCAGAAACTTTTCCCAACCTAAAAAAGGATTGCCTATGAATGTACAAGAACCTTACAGAACACCAAATAGACTGGACCAAAAAAAGTCTGCTCACCATATAATAATAAAAACACTAAAAATACAGAATAGAGAAAGAATAGTAAGAGGTACAAAAGGAAAAGGTCAAGTAACACATAAAGGCAGACCTATCAGAATTGCATCTGACTTCTTAGTGGAAACTCTGAAAGACAGAAAGTCATGAATAGATGTGTTATAGACACTAAGAGACCATACATTCAAGCCCAGACTACTATACCCTCAAAACTTTCAATAACAATAGACAGAGAAAGCAAGATATTCCATGACCAAAAAAAAAAAAAAACAGATTTAAGCAATAACTATTCACAAATCCAGTGTTACAGAAAGTACTAAAAGGAAATCATGAACCCAACGAACTTAACTGTACCCACAAAGCATAGCAGTCGATAACCTTACACCTCACACCAGCAAATCCCAAAGAATGGAAACACACAAACACTGCCACCAAAAAGTAACAGGAATTAGCAATCACATGGTGTAGAAGGTCCTTCTGTATTTCTGTTGCTTTCATTGGTTGAATAAAGAGACTGCCTTCACCTTTTAATAGGGCAGCCCTTAGGTGGGCATAGTAGACAGAACGGAATGCTGGGAGAGAGAAGGCAGTGTGGCAGATGCCATGTTCCTCCTGCCCGAGACTGACGCTGGTTAGGAATCTTTCCCAGTAAGCCACAACCTCTTGGTGACATACAGATTAATAGAAATGGTTTAAACAAATATGTAAGAGTTAGCCAATAAGAGGCTAGAGATAATGGGTCAGGCAGTAATTAAATGAATACAGTTTCTGTGTAATTACTTCGGGTATAAGCTAGCAGGATGGACAGGAGCCGGGTGGGATGGAACACCCGTTCTCCTTACTACAGAATGGCTGCCTAACGTGGTTGACTGACTCCATGTAAAATCTGAGAGAGCTTCAAAAAGAATACAGAGTTTAACAGAGTTTTTTGCTGTTTGTTAGCGGGGTGCCACAGAGAAAATTTCCTCACTCAGCAGATGCACCAGTAAAAAAAGCTGTGGCGGTTTTAAAATAGCCGGCTTTCTGGGCTGTCCTGCCAGCGCCATCTCTGGCTCCTGCTGGAGACAGAGCGTTTGGACAGGGTTTCTGACTAAAGTGCTATGGCTTGCTTGATGGCACTGTGGACTGTTTTGTGCCTGGAACTCTGCGTAGATCAGAGGCACAAGCAGCCCCGCCATGCTAGTGGTGCACTGCACATGGCTCAGAGGCAAAAGTGGCTCCACCATGCTGAACTGTGCTGATCTCAGGCTGGAACTGTCATAATTATCATGATAACAGCGCAGTTAAGGTTTAGACCGGGTGGGAAACAGGTGGTACCATATTACTACTACATGGCGCAACTTAAGTTTCTAAGAATTACAGATTCACAATAGGACTGATTCAAACATAAAAGACCTCTAAATGGGTCACAGTGTTGGATGGGTGTACGTAGGCTTGGGAGAGAAAAGAAAAAGAGTATAGAGTCATGAAATAAAGTTAATGCTTTAAAAAATGGGTAAAGTCTTTAAAGAGACAGAGTACAGATAGTTATAGATAAAAAAATAAAGAAATATAAGCCACGTAAAAATGGAAAATTCACAGAATGTCTGGATTATGTACTTCATTGTGTTTTTTTTAAATTTTGACTGTGAAGGAGCTAAGTACAGAGAGACTTCTCATTACATGGGCTGCCAAGGTAAACCAACACGGACGTTATAAAGGTATCTTGACTTCCAAATTTGGGTCTAAGGATATGGTGCTTTGGAAAAGAGGTTCTTCTTTTGTTTTCACAGAGGATGAGACCCTGTGGATTGCCTCCAGGCAAATATGGTTTGATAGACCACGCCCTCCTGAAAGGTCACCATAAGCACCTTCAGAAAATTAGTTCACTCAACTGCCAACTGAGATGAACCTGGCCAATAAGAGGCTAGAGATAATGGGTCAGTCAGTAATTAAATGAATACAGTTTCTGTGTAATTATTTTGGGTATAAGCTAGAAGGACGGATGGGTGTTGTAATGAGGGGCCCGGGCTGCGTTCCCAGCGCCGGGCCCCTTGTGCCATCTGGCTCCCGGTGTGTACCCGAAATAATTACACAGAAACTGTATTCATTTAAATACTGCCTGGCCCATTAGCTCCAGCCCCTTATTGGCTAACTCTCACATATTATTTTAGCCCATCTCCATTAATGTGTCTCGCCACTTGAGTGGTGGCTTACCGGCATGAGTCTAACCCGTGTCCATCTTGTGCTGGAGAAGCATGGCGTCTGCATCTGCCTTCTCTCTCACAGCATTCCGTTCTATCTACTCCGCCCACCCAAGGGCTGTCCTACCAAAAGGCCAAGGCAGTTTTCTTTATTTAACCAATGAGGGCAATATACAAACAGAAGACCCTCCTACACCAGACGGGAGCCAGGCAGTATGGAACAAGGGGCCCTCGCAGGCAGCAGGAACGTGGCCTGCCCATTCTCCTTACTACAATTACAGATATTAACATTTTTTAAAATTAATGGACCCCATTCAGCTATAAACAGAAACAGGCTAACAGAATGGATACAAAACAGGATCCATCCTTCTGCTGCATAAAAGAAACATACCTCAACCTCAAAAACAGGCATTACCTCAGAGTTAAGGAATAGGAAAATATTTTCCAATGAAATGGACCTAAGAATCAAGCAGGTATAGTTATTTTAACATCTAACAAGATAGACTTCAAACTAAAATTAATCAAAAGAGATGGAGAACACTTAATACTCATCACAGAAATAAAAACAATCAAGAGAAAGTTTTAATTCTGAACATATATGCTCAAATACAAGAGCATTTATATATCTAAAAGAAACATTACTAAAGCTTAAATCACACATTAAACCACACACACTAATATTAGGAGACTTAAACACTGCACTCTCACCAATGGACAGGTCTTCCAGACAGAAACTTAATGGAGAAATAAGAGAACAAACAGATGTTATAATTCAAATGAATTTAACAGATATCTATAGAACATTTGACCCAACACAAAGGAATATACTTTCTTCTCAGCACCTCATGGAACCTTCTGTAATATTGACCACATACTTGGTAACAAAACAAACCTCAACAGATAAAAAGAAGTGGTGTATCTTATCAGATCACCATGGTTTAAAGTTAGACATCAACAACACTGATTGCAGAAAGTCCGTAAACTCATAGAAACAATGAACTCATTGAACAATGCTCAGATGAATCACCCCTGGTTCAAGGAAGAAATAAAGAGAGGAATTAAAGATGTCCCAGAATTCAACAAAAATGAATGTACAACGTACAAAAAACTATGGAACACTATGAAAACAGTGCTAAGAGGAAAGTTCATAGCATTAAGTATCTACATAAAGAACGTGGAGAAATCTCACACAAGCAATTTATCAGCACAACTGAAACATCTAGAACAAAATAAGCACACTCACCCAGGAGGAGTAAATGACAGGAAATAATAAAATTCAGTGCTGAACTCAATAAAGCAGAAACAAACAAAGAAAAGAATCAATGAAACAAAAAGCTGGTTCTTTGAGAAAATAAACAAGATAGAAAAACCCTTAATCAAACAAATCAAAAGGGAGAGAGAGACTATCCAAATTAACAAACTCAGACCTAAATAGGTGGACACAACAACAGACACTCAGGAAATCTAAAGATTCGTTAGGTCAACATACAAAAATCTGTCAATGTATTTCACTAAATAAATAAACTGAAAGAAAAATATGATCATGTCATTTGATGCTGGAAAAGCCATTGAGAAAATCCAACACTCCTTCATGATAAAGGTCGTAGAGAGATCAGGAATATAAGGAACATAATAAAAGACAATATACAGCAGGCCAACAGCCAGCATCAGATTAAATGAAGAGAAAATCAAAGCAATTGCACTATTATCAGGAACAAAACAAGGCTGTCCACTCACTCCATTTCTATTCAATATAGTACTCAAAGTCCTAACTAGAGCAATAATATAACAAAAGCAGATAAAAACAATACAAACTGGAATGGAAGAAGTCAAACTTTCTCTATCTTCAGAAGATATGATATGATAGGATACATAAGTAACCACAAAAATTCTATCAGGGAATTCCTAAAGCTGATAAACGCCTTCAGTAAGGGTGCAGGATACAAGATCAACCAAACAAACAAACAAAAAATCATTAGCCCTCCTAAATACAAATGATAAAATGACTGAGACAGAAAGAAGAGAAACATCAGCCTTTAGACTAACCACAAATAATGTAAAATATCTTGGGGCAATGTTAACCAAAAAAGAGAAAGACCTGCAAAAAAAGAATTTTATGTCTTTGAAGAAAGAATTGAGAAAGATATGAGAAAAAGGAAAGATCCCCCATTCTCTTGGATACATAGGATCAAAATAATAAAAATGGCAATCTTAACAAAATCAATCTACAGACTCAAGGAAATCCCATCAAAATCTGAACACAATTCTTCACAGAAAGAACAATACTCAACTTCAATTGAAACAACAACAACAACAACAAAAAAAAAACAGAATAGTCAAAAAAATCCTATACAGTAAAGAAACTTTTGGAGGCATCACCATCCCTGACATCAAGTTCTACAATAGAATTATAGTAATAAAAACAGCTTGGTATTGGCATAAAAACTGACAGCTGGACTAATGGAATTGAATCAAAGTAACTGATTTTAAGTCACACACATATGAACACCTGATTTTTGACAAAGAAGCTAAAATTATTCAATGAAAAAAATGAAAGCATCTTCAACAAATGATGCTGGCATAACTTGATGTCAACATGTAGAAGAATGTAAATAGATTGATGTCTATCCCCATGCACAAAACTCAAGTCCAAATGGATAAAAGACATCTAGCCAAATGAACCTCATAGAAGAGAAAGTGGGAAGTAGCCTTGAACACATGGGCAAAGGAGACCACTTCCTAAATACAACATCAGTATCACAGACACTGAGAGCAGCAATCAATTAATAGAACCTCCTGCAATGGAGAAGCTTCTGAAAGGCAAAGGACATCAGTCACTAAGATAAAAGGGCAGCCTACAGAACGGGAAAAGATCTTCACCAACCCCATGTCAGACACAGGACTAATCTCCAAAACTTACAAAGAACTCAAGAAACTAGATATCAAAATACCAAATAATCCAATAAAAAGTGTGTTGCAGATCTAAACAGAGAACTGTCAACAGAATAATCTCAAATGACTGAAAGGTACTTAAGGAACTGCTCACCATCCTTAGCCATCATGGAAATACAAATCAAAAATTATTCTTCTGAGATACTATCTTACACCAGTAAGAATAGCTAAAATCAAAAACACTGCTGGAAAGGATTTGGAGTAATGGGAACACTCCTAGATTGCTGATGGAAGTGCAAATTTGTACAGTCACTTTAAATATCAGTATGGTGGTTTCTCAGATAATTAGAGATCAATTTACCACAAGACCCAGCAATACCACTCTTGGGCATATATCGAAAAGTTGCACACTCATATCACAAGGACACTTGTAAAACCGTGTTCTTGGAAGCATTATTCATAATAGCCAGTACCTGGAAACAACCTAGATGCCCCTCAATCAAAGAATGGATAAAGTAAATGTGCATTTACACAAAGGAGTACTACTCAGTGGGGAAAACAATGTCATCTTGAAATCTGCTGGCAAATAGGTGGAACTAGAAAAAAACCATCCTGAGTGAGTTAACTAGGACCCACAAAGATAAACACAGTATGTACTCACTCATAAGTGGATACTAAATACAAATTAAATGATAACCAGTCTATATCCATGACTCCAGAAAAGTTAGATAACAAGGAGAACCCTAAGAGAAACATATATGGATCCCCTTGGGAAGGGGAAAAAGAAAAACTCTCCTGAGAAATTGGAAGTATGTGGGAGAAGAAGGGATGGCTGAAGGGGAGGGAAAGAAAAGAAGGGGAGGGAGGAGGAGAACATGAAGGAAAGGAATGGTCAAGATGGGGGAAGGGCAGAGAGGGAGAGCAGGGAAAGGGATATCTTGATTGAGGGAACCATTGTGGGTTAGCGTAAAACCTGGCACCAGGGAGATCACCTGTAGTCCACAAGAATGACCCCAGCTAAGACACTAAACAATAGTGGAGAGGGTGTCTTCCCCTGTAATCATATTGATGAATATTTTAGTTGTCATCATAGAACCACGATCCAGCAACTGATGGAAGCAGATGAAAAGATCCATAGCTATGCATGGGGCCAAGCCTTCAGTGACCAGTCAAAGAGAGAGAAAAGTGATAATATGACCAAAGGGGTCAAGACCATGATGGGGATACCCAAAGAAGCAATTGTCATGAACCAGTGGGAGCTCACTGACTCTGGACTGAGAGCAGGGGAATCTGCATAGAACCAAACTAGGGCATCTGAATGTGTGCAACAGTTGTGTGGCTTGGGCACTATGTGGGGTCACTGGCATTGGGTCTAGCATTTATCCCTAGGGCTTGAACTGACTTTTTGGAGACCATTCTTTTTGGAGGGATACCTTACCCAGTCTAAATAGAGGGGTGTGTGGCTTTGTCCTGCCTCAAATTGATGTGTCAGAATTTGTTGACTCCCCATGGGAAGCCTTACACTCTCTGATGATTGGATAGGAGGTGGCAGAGGAAAGGTAGGGAGAGTAGGAGGTGGGGAGAGAGTGGGAAATGGAATAGGTAAGTAAAATGAGAAAAGATTGCTTTTAAAAAATTAAAGCATAGTATATTTGGATTATTTGCCAGAGTATTAACAAAAGTTGATTAGATTTGTGAGAATTTGGATGTTAAATTTGCCAATTTCTGACCACTAACACTGATAATTAGTAATAATTTATATACCAGCAATGTATATAAACACAAGGTGATGGGGATTACAGGTTATAAGGAAGCAGAGGCGTGGAACACTGAGATACAGTCAGACTTGAGGTGCACAATGACAGAAACTTGATCAAAACTCCATTCAAAGTGGATTGAGGTTTCTCAGTATAAAGCCCATATCATGAGACATAGCTTGGCTTTTAAGAAAACTTATACCCATTCAACTCTATTGGAAACAAACCCAAGCAACTCTGTAGGTCACTTACCTAAGTAGATGAGGGGAGGCAATGGGGTATAGTAGGTGGAGGAGAGTAACTGCTGGAGAGATGGACTCTAAAATTTGGAACCAGGTATGGTGAATGGCAGAGGCATGCAGAGATAAATGATCCATATCACAGAATGGTTGAAAAGAAAATTCTTTATTCTGTTAAAAAAAAATCAGATACCCAAGGAGAACTCAGGAATCTCTCTCAGGTCTTGGCATCAAATGTAAGTAGGAACAGCAAAGAAACCACTGGACACAACCAAACTCCATGGAAAAGAAACAGCAAATTTAATTGAAAGTTATCAGGCCACCTCAGATTGTAGAGGACAGTGCCAAGCTGGGACAGTTTGTTTGGTTGTATAGGGGCAAGTTAGGAAGGAGACAACTCAAATACTGGAATAGCCAGCCAGGTTATGACCAGCACTCTGGAGATGCATCAGCTGTGGTTGAAAGCATTTAGGTGACAATGGCTGATATAGGAAAGTTCAGGTGTGAATGTTGAGAACAGGAGTGCTCAGCCAGCCACTAAGGACTTTTTAAGAAGTGCTTTTTGAGGACCATCACCCTGAAATATTTCCATCAACACTGCTATTTTGTTCTCCCTGACTTGGAGACCTAACAATCAGGAACCCAGAAAGTGCTTAGTCATTTCATTATAAAGACATTTAGAAGAATGTGGTTCAGAAGAATCTGGTGTTCTGGATAAGAAAGAATTATGTTTCCTTGGTTCACTGTAGATATTCCAAAAGGAAATCATGTGTCATAGAGGAGAGAGCATCCTACTAATGAGTCTCTTCAAGGCTTCCTTCACGTCTCTGTTCCTCAGACTATAGATAAAAGGATTCATCATTTGAGGGAGCACAGAGTACAGAACTGAAGCCACAGCAGTCTTCCTGGATGATTCTGTAACTGTTGAGCTAATGTAGACACCAAAACCTGTTCCATAAAATAAGGAGACAACTGACAGGTGAGACCCACAGGTGGAAAATGCTTTATATCTTCCTTCTGATGATTGCATTCGCAAGACAGTGGATACAATTTGACTATAAGACAAAATGATGCCAGAGAGAGGAACACCACCAAATATGCAAGATGAAATGTATATAAGTATGTTGTCAATAAGAGTGTTGGAACAGGCAAGTTTAGTAATCTGTGTAAGTTCACAGAAGAAATGTGGGATTACCAACTCTGTGCAGAAGGACAGATGTAACACCATCAGACCATTCACCAGGGCATTCGCCATGCTCCCCATCACAGACAATGTTACCATTAGGATACAGAGGCAGGGGTTCATGATGATCCTATACCTAAGAGGATGGCAAATAGCAACATAATGGTCATATGCCATTGCTGCAAGAAGACAGTTTTCCATACCAACTGACAGCAAAACAAAGCAGACCTGAGTCAGGCATCCTACATAGGTAATATTCTGGTCTTGTGTTTGTATATTTACCAGCATCTTTGGAATTGTACATGTGACTAAAAAGATGTCATTAAAAGAAAGACCAGAAAGAAAGAAGTACATGGGGGTGTGGAGATGGGACTCAGAGCTGGTGGCCAGAATGATCAGCAGGTTTCCTAGGACTGTTACAAGATACATGGAAAGAAATACACCGAAGATGATGAGTTGCAGTTCTATTTCATCTGTGAGTCCCAGGAGAATGAATCCGGAAACAACTGTTTGGTTTACAGATTTCATGTTTGTGGTGAATCTGATGGGAAAGAAATGGGGCAAAAAGATAACAAACTACATGAACAACAGCAATATAAGAAATAAAATCACTAGAAAATCAGCTCTGTAGTTTTGGCCTTTAACCTATAGAACCATGAAAAATAATTTCTAACATTAAGCTTTCCATTTTGTAGTCTGCAGCATCTAATGTAGTTCACAAATCCTTCCCCCAACATGAGTATAAGAATATACCTAATGGGGGTTGGATTGGTGGTTCATTGTGTTAAGTGCATGCCACATAGCATAGGAACCAGAGATCAAACCAACAGAATCCGTAGAAGCATCAACTGGGTACATAGGCCCTTCTGTAGTTCCAGCCTAGGGAGACAAGACAGGGGATCGCCAATGCAATCTGGCCACTAAGACTAGTTGTATGATGAGCTCTGGGTTTGATTGAGAGGCACTTCCTTAAGGAAAAGGTAGAGGACCCATTAAGGTGGCTCTTGGCAATAATATCAGATTTGTACATACACATGCATTCATGTTTACATACACATGCATAACACACACACACACAATGTGGAATAATTTAATGGGGAATGGAGACATCCTCTGAATTGAAATTCTCCCTCCAGGAAGAGAGGAGAGAGTCATGAGACTTAGATTTTACTCTGGGAGGAGACACTAACTAGTAGACCGGCCTAAAGCCAGATGCGCTTGCCACAGGTGGGTGACTTTACAGCCTGTGGAGCCTTCAAGTCATACTGAGGATGCAAATTTCCTGAGTTATCATCAGTGTAGGGGTGAGGTTTTTGGTGGTACAGCTGCATTTGAGTCTCCCTCCTCTACAACTCCTCACCTATACTTAAGTAATCTCAATAAACTCTCTGGTTGACCAAGTCAGGCTTTGGTGAAATAGTTAATTTTGTCTACTGTGGATACTCTGTCTGGGAAAAGTGTTAGTTCTGTCTCTCCAGGAAGTTTCATCATATTTGAGAAGAGACAAATCTCTAGTCAGAAAGAAATTGGACCTTTCCTTGGTGAGATTACTAGAGGAGCTCAGTTAGAACCAGTAGGATAACAGTGGAAATATAAGATTATGGACCACTGATTGGAGCTGTATGGAAGTACAGGGAGTTCTATTTCTCAACATCTTAATACAGTCTTTTATCATTTTTTCCACAATGAATTCCAGTAAAAACCACCAGTTCTTGTTACCACAGCATTTACTATGATGCTGTTATCTGTTAGGCTTCAAGAAGAACAATGTTAATATCTCACCTGGATTTTGAGAATGGATGATTTGTCTCAGAAAATTCAGGCAGACTAATGCAGTCAGGAGGAACTCCTGTGAGAGAGATCTGCCATTGATTCCTAAAAGGACAGGAATATTGAGTTAGGTCACAGCCTGAATCATACACTCTGTCTTCTCAGGGGGTTTGATAACCAAACCTCCTCATTAAAGCAGTGGTTTTTCCTGTCTTTCTCCTCCCAGGAGTGCAACTCCTTAAAGACTTGTTTTATAAAGACAGGAGTCCCTCACAGCAGATCCCCTGACACTCCAGACCTAGAGTATACATGTTAGTTATCTCCATCATTTCAGCTCACCCCCAACAAGGCCCTTGAATTAAAACATATACCACAAGCTCATATAAAGGCACACCTTGAAAACACAGTAAGGAGACACAGACATGAATATCAAAAGATAACAAATAAAATGGGTAACAAAAAAAAAACCAAAATACAACTTCTCCAATAAATACCAGCATTCTTTGTGAAAAACAAAGAAAAGCTATGTCAGAAAGTCTGATGTAAATTTCAAGCATGAAAATATGTCTTACATATGAAGATATGTTTTTATTACAAATATTAAAAAAGTATTGTAAAATACAAATGATGTGTCACAGCTTTTCTTAAGTATCATTGATATTTTCTTCACCATCTTATATTTTACCCAGAAAGTTCTGATCCTTATCAGAAAATATAGAAAAAAGAGTAAGTATGACTTAAAATTTTATTTGGTTAGTTATTCTTGATAACTATATATAGATATATTTTATACACCTATAATATAACATATATCCATTATATATATGTAACATTCACTCATTGTTATACCCATTATGATCTCCATCTCATCACTATAAATCCTCCCTGAATAAACATCACTTACCAAAATAAATCAAGACCAGATAAGCAAGTTAAATAGACCTATGACCACTAAGGAAATATAGGCATCAAAAATCTCCCAACCAAAAAAACTCCAGGACTTACGCTTAGCATAGAAACACAGTTGGATGAAGGGAATCGAATGAAAGACCCAGACATGAATCCACAAACATGAATTCATCAAAGAAGCCAAAATTATAAAATGGAAAAAGAAAGCATTTTCAAGAAGTAGAACTGATCTAAATAGATGATGACAAATAGACCCACATTTATTACCCAGCATAAAACTCAGGTCCAAGTGAATCAAAGAACAGAGCATAAAAACAGATACACTGAACCTGATAGCAGAGAAAGTAGGGAATAGCCTTGAATGCATAGGCACATGAGACAACTTTCTGAACAGAATGCCAATAGGACAGGGACTAAGATCAACAATTAATAAACAGGACCTCACAAAACTTAAAAGCTTCTGCAAGGCAAAGGAAGTCATTAGGATAAAATGGCAGCTTACAGAATGGGAAAAAATCTTCACCAACCCTCATGTGCCAGAGGGCTGATCTCCAAAAGAACTCAAAAGACTAGACACCAAAAAATCAAAATCCAATTAAAAATGGGGTACAGACCTAAGTAGAGAATTCTCAACAGAAGAAACTCATATGGAAAAGAAAGACTTAAAGAAATGTTCAAAATCCTTAGCCATCGGGGAAATGCACATCAAAATGACTTAGATTCCATTACACATGTCAGAATATCTAAGATCAAAACACAAATGCTAGAGTAGATGTAGAGCAAGGGGAATACTCTTTTATTGTTGGTTAGAGTACAAACTTAAATAGCCACTATGGAAATCATTATGACATTTCCTCAGAAAGAAAATGGAAACCTATTTAACCCAAGACCCAGCTATACCACTCTTAAGTATATACACAAAGGACACTCTGTCTTACCACAAGGACAGGTGCTTAACTATGCTTATCACAGTTTTATTAATAATACCCAAAAACTTGAAAGAATCTAGATGTTCCTCAACTGGAGAATAAATAAAGAAAATGTGGTACATTTACACAATGGAAAATTACTCAGCTGTTTAAAAAAAAATGACTTCATGACATTTGCAGTCAAATTGATGAAAAAAAAATCATCATGACTGAGGCAACCCAGACCCAAAAAGACAAATACAGTATGTATTGGCTTATAAGTGAATATTAACTGTTAAGAAAATGACAATCAAGATAATATTCACAGATCCAGAGATATTAGGTAAAGAGAAGGGCTCTGTAGGGGAAGGAGTGAGCATGGATCACATTGGAAGGAGAAATAGAATAGATTTTATGGGTAGACTGGGAATGGGTGAGGACAGGAATGGAAGTGTCAGGTGGGTGGGGAGAGTTGAGGAGAATGTGGGGAGATACAGCTGAATTTGGGAGGCAGTGTGGAAACTTAGTGCAGTGAAAACTTCCTAGAACCTGTGAGGATGACCCCAGTAAGGACTCCTAGCTATGGAGGATACAGAATCTGAACTGGTCATCTTTTGTAGCCTGGCAAGGCTTCCACTGTAGGACTGGATTGTATCTGGTTGAGTTTTAAGCGGGGGGGGGGTGTCTGATGGAGATACCTAAACAACCCCGGCTGATTGTAGGACAGCAGGTCACTCTCTGAAACCTGAGAGTGGGACCCCATTGCTGATGACAACATCCACACAACTCAGAGAACTTAGAGAGGTTGAACTGGTGCCTCTATAGAGCCTTCACACCTATATTCTAATCTTGTTGGTGAGAAGGTATTCTGAAGGCTATGGAAAAACAAACCTGAAGACCAACCCAGCCACAAAACCCTCAACCTATAATCTATTCTGCCTGCAAAATGTTCTGCGGCAATGCTGATGCAGAATTTGTGGGAATGGCCAACAAATGTTTGGTTTAACTTGAGGCCTACGCCATGAAAGGGAGCCTATGCCCTATATGTCCTAGATAGCCAGGAACTGGAGACTAGAAAGCACAGAGATGTAGAGTAGAACCAAACATGACTGGCCAACAAAATAAATCAATGACATGATTCCTGTTGATATTCTAATGTATTCATAGATTGGTGCCTTGTCTAGTCTTCATCAGAGGGACTTCACCCAGCAGCAGATGGGAACAGGTGCAGAACAGACAGCTAATAATGCAGAGACAGAGTCTAAATTTGAGGTCTCCATTGGGTCTCTCCCGTTGGAGCTCGGAGAACCCATGGAAGATGTGGAGAAAGGACTGTAGGAGACAGAGGGCATGAAGGACACCATGAGGACATCACACAACAAATTTACTAAGCAGGGCTCATATGGCTTTGCAGAGACTGAACTAGTAAGCACAGGACCTGTATGGTATGGGTCTGCACCAGTTCCTCTCTAGATATACGTTATGGCTGATAGTTGTGTTTTGTGGTACTCATGACAGTGAGAGTGGGTTTATCTCTGATTCTTGTCCCTACTCTTATCACTCTTTTCCTCCTATTTGGTCACCTTATCCAGCCTTTTTGGAGGCTTTTCCTTTGCCTTTTTGTGTCTTATTTTGTTGTGCTTGGTTGTTATCTCTTGGAAGCCTACTTTTTTCCTGAATAGGAGATGGAAGAGAAGAGGATCTAGGGGAGAGAAAAGGTGATGGGAACTGGGAGGAATGAAGGGAGGGAAAACTGTGGTCAGAATGTATTGTATAAGAGAGGAAATCTATTTTCAATTTCTAAAATTAATTAATTTTAAAAATAAAAATATCTCAAATTTTCTATATAAAATAAATTAGTTAAAATATGCATTATAGAATAGACAATTTCAAATTTATGGTAATATTAAAATAATCTGAAGCAGTTCAGTGATTGTGTAGTAAGTGTGGTTGGTTGGTAGAATGTGATGGAAAAAAATATTAGACTTTGAAGCATCCCTGTCCTATGAGTCATGAGCCTGAATCTGCCTTGAGATGTTATTCTCTTTAGACTTGTTTTATCCTATCAGTGTTGAATCTTCTATCAAATAATCTAAACATTTTCTAATATTAGCCAATTTCCTATAGTTAATCAGAAGATAACAAACTAAAATATATGTAGCTATGATTGATTTTATTAGTAGTCGAATGAATGGTGTTATTGTTAGATTTAAAATAAAGTCATAGATAATGGGACAGGGGTTTGACTAAAATTCAGAGAATGATGCCTGTGGTGGTGATGCACGCCTTTAATCCCAGCACTCAGAAGGCAGGGGCAGGAGGAGCTCTGTGAGTTCAAGGACAACCTGGTCTACACAATGAGTTCCAGGGCAACAAGAGCTAAACAGAGAAACCTTATCTTAAAAATCAAAGCTGCAGGGGTCTGGTGCAGAGAATCAAAAACTGCAAAAAGAATTTTCTAAAGATTATCACAAAAAATGTCAAAGTCAAGTTCTTACTGTTGAGTGTGACTTTGAGCCCTAGAATGAGAGATCAGACTTTAAGGGTCAGATGTTGGGGTTCCAGTCTCTTCTTTCAAATATCGTACTTCTGTAATAGGTGTCTAATCTTTAAAGTGCTTGACTGTCACATTTTTTGTGTATGATAATCTATGTAAGAGGTTAATGACTGATCCAGACTCATAGAGTTGTATAGAAATGAGAAAATAAACACATACATTGGCAAAAAAAAAGACGGAAAGAAAGTAAGGGAGGGAGGGAGGAGAAATCCCTGCTTTCAATGATGTGCTTTCTCATGAAGGCACTTTTGGAATTTCCAGAATGTTTGATTTATTTACTTTTTAACTTGATTGGACCAGAAAAGGAAGCCCCCTCACCACATAACAAAAAAAATCTGGAATTAGCAATCTTTGGACATTCAAATCTCTCAATGCCAATGGTATTAATCCCCCAATAAGAAGACACAGACTAACAGAATGAATATGAAAAGATTATCCATCCTTCTTCTGAATACACAAAACACACATCAACAACAAATATAGGAATTACCTCAAGGTAAAGGGTTGGAAAAAGATATTCAGGCAATTGTATCTAAGAAGCAATCTGGTGTAGCCATTATAATATGTAACAATAGATTTCAAACATAAAATAATCCTAAAATATGGGGAAGGACACTTCATACTCATCAAAGGAAAAATCCGCCAAGATGACATTTCAGTTCTTAACATCTATGCCCCAAACACAAGGGCACCAAAACATCTGTAAAAGAAACACTACTATAGCTTAGTTTACTGACCCTAACAAACTGATAGTGAGAGACTTGGAGACTTCAATACCTGACTCTGACCAATAGACAAGTCTTCCAAACAAAAATTAACAAAGAAATGATGGAGCTAGCTGACATTATAAACCAAATAAACCTACCAAATATTTAAAGAACATTACATAGAAACACAAGATAACATGATTTCTCAGCACCACAGCAAACTTTCTTCAAATTTGACCACATAAAAAAAGTGGACTTAAAAAAGTCTCAACAGGTAAAAGAAAATTGAAATAACTCTTTGAATTCTATCAGACCACTGCAGATGAGAACTGGATATCAGCAAAACCAGAAAAACAGAAGACTTAGAAACTCATGGATATTGAACAACTCTCTGCTGAACAAAAAATGGGTCAGGACAAAAAAAAAAGAAATTATTGAACACAATGAAAGTGATAATAACGGGAAAGTTCATAGCACTAAGTGCCTGTCTAACGAATTTGAGAGATTTCATACTACCAACTTAACAAAATATCTGAAACCACTATAACAAAAAGAAGCAAGATCATCCAAGAGGAGTAGATGACAGGAAATAATTAAACAGAGGGATGAGATCAATAAAGTAGAAGCAAAGAGAACAATACAAAGAATCCATGAACCAAAGAGTTGATTATTTGAGAAAATCAAGATAAACAAACCTTTATCTTAACTATCAATGACTAAGAAAGAATACCTAAATTAACAAGCTCAAAAATGAAAAGGAGACATAGCAACAGAAATTGATGAAATCCAAAGAATCATTGGGTCATACTTTACAAGCCTGTACTCCACAAATTTCGAAAATCAAAAAGAAATGGATAGTTACCATTTCTCATTAGTTACCACTTAACAAAATTAAATCAAGATCAGAAAAAAATTTAAATAAGCCCATAACCCTTAAGGAAATAGAAGGAATAAAAAGAGCCCAGGGCCATCTATTTAGCACAAAATTTTATGATACTTTTAAAGAAGAGCTAATGCCAATAGTCCTCAAATTATTCCATAGAAACAAATATTATCAAATTCATTTTATGATGCCACAGTTACCATAATACACGAGCCACATAAAGACTCAAAAAAGGAGAGTTACAGTCCAATTTTTCTTATGAACATAGGTGAAATAATACTCAATAAAATACTGGCAAACAAAATCCAAGAGCGTATCAAAAAGATTATCCACCTTGATTAAGTAGGCTTCATCGCAGAAATGCAGGCATGTTTCAACAAATAAAAATAAGGAAATGTAATCCACTACATATATAAAGTAAAAGAAAAAATACATAATCATTTCGTTAGATGTTGAAAAAGTCTTTGACAAATTCTGAACACCCCTTCATGATAAAAATCCTGGAGAGATTAGGAATAAAAAGAACATACCTGAACACAATAAAGGCAATTTACAACAAGCCTATAGTCAACATCAAATTAAATGAAGAGAAACTGAAAGCAATCCCACTAAAACAAAGAAAACACAGGCTGTACACTCTCTCTATATCAATCCAATGTAGTACTTAAAGTTTTAGCTAGTAAAATAAGAAAAATGAAATAAATCAAAGAGATACAAATAGGAAAGGAAGAAGTCTAAATATTTTTATTTGCAAATGATGTGATAGTATACATAAGGGACCCTAATTCCACCAGGGAACTCCTACAGTTGATAAACAGTTTCAACAAATTCTATACAAGATTGACTCAGAAGTTGGTTTTAAGGTCTTTTCCTTGTCCTTCAGTCTTGTTGGAATATTCAGGGCTTGCTGCAGTAGGATAGTTGGCCTCTGGTGGTGACATATTTCCCTGACTGTTGTTGATTGTGTTTTTGTGCTGGAGTCTAGAACTCTTAGTTTGGGGTATTGATTATATGTCAAGGTGCTAATTTCTGAGTTTTTCTTAATTTAATGGGTGTTTCATTCCTTGATTTCCACTTCCTTTCTGGTCTTTTGGCCTTTGTGGCTTGTGGTTGAGCAGGGGGTCTTCACCCAAGTTGGGGGCTGCCACTTGTGGTGGCAGCCATGGTCTTTTGCTGAGCAGGGAGTTTCTGCCTGCGTTGGGGGCTGGCACTTGTGATGGCAGCCATGGTCTTTTGCTGAGCAGGGAGTTTCTGCCTGTGTTGGTGGCTGGAACACAGTAAAGAAGAGGGGAAAGTGAACTGGGGATAGGTCTGATGGGGCACTTAGAGAGTGGAGAAGTTCTACAGGCAGGCAGTTGACCTGGTCTTCCGGAAGGTGTGACTTTTGTTTGGACAGGGGTTTCTTCTGAAGTTGGGTGCTAGTTCTGGCAATTGGAACCTGTGGCTTGGCAAGGGGTATCAACCTGAGGGAACCAAGAAAGTGGAGGAGGTCTACAGACAGCTGGCCTACCTATGTTTCTGGCAGGCATGACAGATGATTGGCAAAATGTATCTTCCAGAGTTGAGGGTTGGTCTTATGGCTTCTGTGGCCTATTGTTGGACAGGTGGTGTCTACCAAAGATATTCTTTATTCTGCTTGATGTAATCTTTTTGTCCTGATTTCCTTTGAGTTTTTTAGTATAGTTGCTATGTTATTTTCAATTGCATCTTCATTTCTGATTTCGTCCTCTTTAATGTTTCTATATCATTATTAAATTCCATTCTCAAGTCCTGGATTGTAACTGTCATTTTCATCGGCTTTGTGTATGTGATTTCTTGGGCATTTCTCAGGCATTTATTCTCCTTAAGTTCTTTGTCTTTAATCTCATTAAACTGTTTCTTTGTATCTTCTATAAGCTCCTTGAGATCACTGATGAAGTTTATAATTTTTTTTAAGTTCTGTGTCCTGTATTTAATCAAAATAATTGCAATTTCTACATTTCTACAGGACTGGTAGTGTCTAGAGAGAAGATACTGGCATGTCCTTTCATATTCTTTTTATTTTTGCATTGGGTCTCGGCATGTGGACTTTTTTCTTTCTAAGTCTGTCAGAGAAGGTTGGGGAAGAAGAGAGGATATGGGGGCAATTTGACCCTAGAGGTTAGAGTAGAATTAGGCAGACAGAGGAAATGGAGCTAGTATACAGAATATGCATCCTAGTCCAAGTCTGGAGTTTTGGTGGTAGATATGTATAGGAAGCAAAATTTAATGTGATGTGAGAGGGGATTGGCATTGAGAACAGCTAGGGAGGTCCTAACAGGCACCTAGAAACCATTTGTGGTGCAGGCAAGGGAGGCCAGACTAGTCAGTACACTGGATATATGATGAACTCTGGAGAACAATGTGGGCAAAGCAATGCATAATGGACATGTGGGTGACTACAGGCAGGGCAGGTAGTAGCAGGAATATTGAAGTTTGCTGAAGCTCAGGTGGAGGAAGACAGACTAGCCCTAGGCCCTGCATGTGGGACCTGACTTAAGCTGGTAGATTGTGAAGAATATATGGATGGGGAGGTTCAGGAGACTTACTGGGGGAGGGCATAGGAAGTATAGCTGAGTGTAGTAGTTGGAATCAGACCAAAAGTGACCTGTCAGTAAAGTTTTGAAAATTCTTTGGAAGTAAATTAGTTTGTTCACAAATGAGCACGCAGAAAACATGCAGAAGCTATCACTTTCCATCATTTTCTTCCTGGAAAGTTAAAATGGTCCACATGGGCCTCTTGCAACCATGTTCCAGCCCCCATAGGAGGCTGAACTATTCAGGGAATCAAGAAGAAATTCGACAATTTGCCTAACAAGAAGTCTTGGGAATTAACTTCTTAATAAAACTGTAAATATTCCCTCAGTTCTTATAATTTATCCTGTACCTTGGCTTCATTTACTCTTTGGGCCAGAAGGATACCTACATGTAAACTGCGAGGTATCCTTTTGGCCCAAAGAAGACTTTCCAAGAAGAAAAATTAACTTATTTGTTTAACTTCAGAAAGAAAGAAAAAAAGTTCAGTCAGTGTAAAGAATGCATGAGTGATGGCGTCCCAAAGAAGAAAAACAGCCAAGTAAGTGTTTGGGGTACCTGGAGAAAATAAAAAGAGGAACATGAGCCATTTGATTACAAAATTGATGAGAGCCTGGTTTTATGGTATCATAAAAGCTAAATTATTCACTTTTACCAAGACTTTAATTATTTTCCAATATTCAATTATTCATTTTTTCAGCAAGTTATATTTGTGAATGTCTGTTCTTGCATGTGCACCCATTCCATGGAATGAGTATGGAAGTATTTGGACAACTTTGGGAGTTGACTTTTTCCTCCCACCTTACTGAGATGGTATCTCTCTTACTGTATCTGCTGCTAAACACAGTTTTCAAAACTGACTAGTACACAAGATTTTAGCCAATTCTTCTGTATCCACTTTCTATCTTGCTATAAAAATGCTGAGATTACAGCTCTGCTTCAGAGCATTTGACTTCCAGTGTGGGTTCTAAAGTTTGCAGTGAGGTCAAGAGGCTTGCACAGCAAGCAATTCACTGAAACGTTCTTCTGGCCTCCAAAACTGATGGTTAGCAGTGTTATCATGTCCAAATCCACCTCAATAATTCAAGGAATAGAAGGATTCCCAAAACTGTTCTGTCAACAGAACTTGAGTTATTCTGCTATTGATTCTTTGGAAGGCCGTGGAAACTGTGAGCCTCTTCTAAATCCTTTAATTTGGGGGTAGTAGGATGATTAAATGAAAAAAGTACTTGCTGCCGAGTCTAACAACCTATGTTCTGTTCCCAAAACCTATACAGTGAAAGAAAAGAATCTACTCCTGCAAGCCATTCTCTGATCTCCTCATACACACTATGTTATACATACACCCACACACATACAAAATAAATAAATAAATAAACATTTTTTAATCTCTTAAATTCTGATAGCCTGTAAACAAAGTCCAAGGGACCAGGTGGGATCTCAACAGTGCTTCCTTGCGCACAGATAGACTCAATGAGAAGACTAAGAGGGTACATGAGTCCTCCCATTCCTGAGAGTTTCCCCAGGCTCTAGAACAATACAGTGTGAAAAAGTGGATAGGCAAATGCTTAGAAGTCTTAAAAAGATGGTACAGGAAACTAGTTCATTGCATCAGTTATTAATTTCATCAAATAATGATCTTTAGTCCTTCTTGGTATATAAGACGTTTATTCTCTTTTGGTTGAATTATTACGCTACAGTGTAGTATGTTTTCCAAGTCTTAGAGTGGTATAAACTATTTGTGTCCAATGATTTCTCTATGCATACTTATAATATTTTGATTATATTCACCTACTGCCTTATTTTTCTTATCCTTTTCCCTTCCTCCTCTTCTCCACATCTCTAATACTGTCCCTTCTACTTTCATGTCTCTTGTAAAATATTATAAGAAAAACGTGACATCTTTCTTCCAGAACCCTAATTATTTCGATTAATGTTATGATCTCTAATTTTATCCATTTCTCTATAATAACATAGTTTTATGTTTACTTATGTGTGAATATGACTTCTTTTTGTACACCTATTTTTTGCTTTACCCATTCATTCATTGATGAGTATTTAGGTTAACTCAACAACACTGCCTTTATAATAAGCATAAGTGAACAGGTATTACTGTTTTATCCATTTGGGGTATATGCTCAAAAGTGCAACAGCTAGATTATGTTGAAATGTCATTTGTGAGGAACCTCCATACTGATACCACAATAATAACACTAACTTACTGTTCTACCAATAACATTTTACTTATTTTCCTTCTGTTCACATGGTACAAATACTTAATCTAATATCAGAATATA
The DNA here is from genome assembly GCA_004026605.1 of Ondatra zibethicus. Lineage (NCBI taxonomy): Eukaryota > Metazoa > Chordata > Mammalia > Rodentia > Cricetidae > Ondatra > Ondatra zibethicus. The sequence goes on along the minus strand of PVIU01011674.1, from coordinate 6,865 downwards.
TAAGGAATTATCTTTAATCCTTTTGTTGTGGTTAATGCCTTGGCAAGTTGAGGTAGGAAGAGCATTGTGAAGACAGCTTAGCCTATAAAGTAAGTCCTGTCTCTCCCTATAAAATAAACTAATAAAACTAGTTTGTCATGGGAATTCTGTAGACGGAGAATTTAAAGCAGAGGTATAGGGGTCAAAGGATTGCAGCAATAGACTCCATCACAAAGGATTATAACTCTATGGAAAAGGCATGAGCCTTTGACTACAAAAAAAGTAATTTGGGAATCAAACTTGCACTCTTAAAATCTATAAGAGATTTTGGAGCCAGGCGGTGGAGGCACATGCCTTTAATCTCAGCACTCAGGAGGCAGAGGCAGGTGGATCTCTGTGAGTTCGAGGCCAGCCTGGTCTACAAGAGCTAGTTCCAGGACAGGCTCCAAAGCTACAGAGAAACCCTGTCTCGAAAAATAAAATCTATAAGAGATTTTGTATTTCCTACTTCTTCTTCAAGTCTCAATTATCTGACCTTTAAAAGGCAGACAGCAGGGTTTAGAGGGATGGCTAAATGGGTAAAGTGCTTACTGTGCAAGCATAAAGACTCTTGTTCAGATTGCTAATACCCAGGGAAAAGCCAAACTTGGCAGTGTATGCTTTCAAACCCAGAACTGGAGACAGAGAGAGATAAATAAATAAATTTGCTGGGTATCCAGTAAATCTAAAATGGTGAATTCCAGGTGCAGTGAAAAAAGGCTCTGTCTTATAAAATAAGGTGAAGGAGCTATTGGGTCATATATCCACATTGTCAACTTCTGGCCTCCAATAAAATCTGGTCACAACTCACACTTAACAATTTGCTTTTAAAATGATTTAACATATATGCAATGTGTTAATTATAATAGTTGTCATGTTAGGATTTTATTAGATGTTATAGAATGTGAAACTACTTAGAAGCAGGAAATGCTAGGAATGCTTGAGATGAGTGGAAGTTAGCCTAGTTCCCAAGAAAAGAGCAATAAACCTGTAGGGAGATGTATTACCAGAAAGCATAAATTTGCAAAAGATCTTGAAGGGTTTTGAAAGATTTATTGTGGGGAGGGGCATATGTATGTGTGCACTTCAGTGTGAGGGAACATATATGTACCATGATGTTTGGACAAATTTCAGAAGTCCACCTTGTTTTCTGTTTATTTGTTTGCTTGGTTGTGTTGAGGCAAGGTCTCTTTTTGTTTCTGCTACTGCACTGTAATTGTGACCTTCTGGCTAATATTCCTGTCTCTTCTGTGAGTCTCATCTTAGGAGATCTGAGATGACAAGTGCAAGACACTACATCCTATCTTTTTATTTTGTTTCCAAGAATTAGAATCAGGTCACCATACTTGCAATGTAAGCACCTTTGCTGACTGAGCCATCTAAAGGTCCTGAAGTTATTAACACACACACACACACACACACACACACACACACACAATTAAACTTCACTCAATGGACAGTAGTGAGAAATCCAAAGGTATTATACAGATACTAAAGTTTCCAAAACTCCATGACATACACAGACACATTTTCCAAAATAGTCATATATGCTACTAAGCCTTCAGGTAGCTGATTATTAAGATTATGGACACCGCAGCATTGACTCCACTTGCTACTCAGTCACGGAAATCAGAGTTCAGATCCCAGCTCTTGTGTTCAGTGGCTCACATTAAAGACATTCTCTCATAATTTGAAAATTGTCCTTAGAGTTCAATTACCCTACCAAACAGTGAATGTGTCAATTCATGTATAATTGATAAAATATCAAAGATAAGCATATGCTCTAAATTTAGACCCCTTAGATTAATTTTACTCTCTACACTCTGTGAAATCCCATCTGATTTTACTAATCACGCTATGCCTCCACTTTTTATGTTAAGTAACATTCATCTCTTTGGGTTGTTGTAAGTGGCAAATGAGAAAAGAAGTTATTGTTGCAGGTATCTTCCAGGTTCATGCCTGCAATCCCAGCTCAGCAGAGATCTGAAGAAAAACTAGAAGGTCAAGGCCGGCCTAGGCAACTTACTTCCTCAAAGTAAAAATATAAAATAAGGACCACCCTGAGTATGTAACTCGGTGATAAATCACTTGTCTAACCTATAAAATACCCTGGGTTCAAATCCCACTGCTACCAATAAATAATAACAAAAAGTAAATAAACATTTAGTGGTTGTTCTTATAGGAGGCATTCAAGCAAAAATAGAGTATTTTTTTTTTTACTTTTATGAAGAAATCATGCTTATGCCTTTGTTACCAGGAATCTTAGGGAGTCCCAAAGGGCCACTGCATGTTACTGAAAAAATCTAGATCCACCTACGTTGATTTAAAAAACAAAACAAAACAAAAAAACTGCTTTATAAATCTCAGCATCTGCAGGCAGAAGGAAGATGGAGAAGAGAAATAAAAACAATCCATGCTATTTTCATTAAGCCAGAATGGAGGTCAGCTGCCCTGTGGACAAGCAGACACATATCCAAGAGGGGAGCTTCAGCAAAGAGTGAAAAGACAGAAGAACCAGAGAAAGCATGCTTCAGTTCTGACCAATCTCTGTAAAAGGAGACAGAAGAGAAAACAAACAGACAAAAAGATATACCCTTCTGAGTCAGACCTCAGAAAGGCTGACAGACACAACAGAATCAAAGAAAACTGTCTCAATAAGTCATTGACATTCCTCTATCTTTTTTAGAATGGCTTAAAGTGAATCCACCTTCCTACGGTTGGTTCTGCCTCCCTGAAGGGTTATCCTTTAGCCAGATCACTGACCTGTGATCCCCACCAGTGATTTTATTCTTTTGACAAAAAGCAGTCTATTCTTACTGGTCCTTTACTGTTCCTGTGTCATTATTATTGTTCAGACATGACACTGTTCACAAAAACAAAAAATACAAATGGCTCTGGTTTCAAGTGTCTTGAATATAGGGTCTGTGTATCTTCAAGTTATCATTCCAATCAGTAAGCCTAAAGCTTGATATATGGCAATCACCAGTAATTATTTCTGGTGTGAGTAAATGAACACAAAAGAGGGTGTGGGGAAGATAATAATTCAAAATAAATCCGATTGTTTTCAGGTGGGGCCAGTGGAAGAGAATGGATGATAAGTGCTAATTTAAAGTTATAAATTCAAAGCTAATAGGACTCCTGTTTTAAGGTGTTGTGTAACCAGAAACTCAAGTCCTTACTTAATGCTACAGTTAGCTTGTACTATAATAAAATGAGAAAACCAAAACCAATTTCAAGTGGATTCTTTACAGTTTGGCTCAACTAGGAAGATAAGTAATTCTCATTAATTATTAATATTATAATAATTATTAATTATATTAATTGTCAATATTAAGTGTCTTTCACAATCTTTCTGTCTTATTTTTTCTTTTTTATTAGTTCTTCGAGAATTTCATATAATGTATTTTGTTCATATTCATCACCCTCCTCCAACAACTCTTTGATCCATCCTTACCTTCTTTACCCACCCAACTTTGTGTCCTCTTTGAATTTTAATGCATGAAGTCCAGATTCTGTTACCTATGTGTGTATAGATGTATGACTATTCACTAATGCTTGTTCAACCTGCCAGGAGCAACACCCTTAAAGAAAACTGATTTCCCCTCTGCTAAGAACTATAAATTGCCAGTACCTCCTTAGCAAGTGATCTTTACCCACCTCATCCCTGTCTAGGCTGGAATTTAAAAAGATGAAATTCTCTGATATATTGATGGAGCTATAAACAATCATTTTTAATGAGGTAGGACAGACCCAGAAAGAGAAACATCACATGTTTTCTCTCAATTGTACAGGTTAATATTTGAATCTTCAGGTAATATGTATTTCATTTGAAATAGTCACAGTCATCAGAAAATTAGTAAGGAGCTATAAACGGGGCTTTTGAGGGAGAGGAGATAAAATAAAGTGATATGAAGGGGTAAATAGAAATAATAGAGCATGAAGAAGGCTTATTTATTCTTTTGAAACACGGTCTCTAACAAAAGCCAGAGATCACTGATTCAACTAGGCTGACTGCCAGTGAGTTTACAGAAGCGTCTTTGCTGTGCAATCCAAGCACCAGGATTATATACACTTAGCACATGAGAGCTTTTCTGTGACTGTTGGGCATCCAATACCAGGCCCTCATTTTGCACAGCAAGAATTTTATCAGCTGACTCATCTCCTTGCACAGTTCCTATAATTTATGGGAAGAAACAAGACGAAGCCTAAAGACATGTGGTTTTGACTTTGAGACAGGTGAGAAAGTCCTCTTGAAGGTAGGGTGGGAGTAATTATTTAGCCCCAGCTTTCTTCCACTATCTCTGTTCTTTATTACAAAATGCTGCTGTTGCTTCTGCTGCTTCTGCTTCTGCTGCTGCTGTTGTGGAGATGCTTTCAAGTTCAAATTTGAGGAAAATAGCAGTAAGCAGTCCTTTTTGAAGATTTAATATTTTTTTTCAGAAAAGGGTCTTAGAGTACCAAGTAGTAAACGCAAGTCCCACCCATTTAGCCAAGCAGATTTCCTCATTTGTAGATCTATTCTTTCCACACAAGTAGCTCAGAAAGATTTAAAAGTTGTTTGATCTGAATCCTTTTATATCTACTCTCTGCCCTTCTCCAGTCCTGAAGAATATTCAGATAAAGACTTTCACAAGTCAAGTGGAAATACAGATGTGTATATTAATATCTGTTGCTCTAATTGTAGAATAAAGTTTGAAAAAGCATCTATGGAACTCCTATCTTGGGTACTATAGCATTTGCCTATAAGCTATAAAATAGTATGCAAAATTAAGACTAAGCATTTATTGTTCTTAAAGAGAGTATCATATAGCTTTTGTCAGGTTCTCCCAAAGGTCATGGGACAAAATTGCTAATAACAACACAAAGAGGAGAGATAATTGTGGAACTCAATGTTAGAGCACTTCCCTAACATGTGAAAGGACTGAATTGAATCACCAGTACCACAAAAAAAGAAGAAATGAGGAAAGAACAGAGAATGGGGAGGGGAGGACATGAGAAGAAGGAAGAAATGTTAATGAAATGAAGGGAAATGGATGAGAAAGAAGGGGAGTAACAGAGAAAAGAAAAGAAATGGAGGGAACAAAGAAAGAAAACAAAGGGAAGGGGAGAGGAAGTGGAAGGGAGGGGAGATAAGTCCAAACAATTGGACAAAAATCAAATTTATGGGAATATGAGATTACCAAGAATAGAAAAAGATAATGAAGACAAATCTAACATGGGCAACCATTATAAAGACACATGGGAATAAGCCCATACCCATTCTGTTGACTGTAGAATACTCAGGTGGAATCTCATTTCTGTCGAATTCCACCCAGCCCAGGCTCTGGATATCAAAATCAAATCCAAAACGTGACTCTATGCGCCTCTTAATCTCCTTAACCTAATCTGAGTTTGTTCTTTTGTGAAATTCTGAAACATCTCTTAGCCCCATCTTATCTCTTCTCATTCTTTATGCTCATCTCATTTTGGCTTCATGGCTTTTTCAATAAAGATGTATTCATCCAGCAGCCTCTACTATCTACCAGAAACATAGTTATCATGTTTCTCGCAAAGGTCATGGGACAAAACTGTTAATAACAAGAATTTTAATTGTTAATAACAACAGTTGTTAATAACAGCAAAGAAAACAAGGAAGAGCATGTTTCTATTCCATTTATAATTTTACTGGTGGGTTTGCAGTAGCAAGATATTTTCTGTAGAGAAATAGAGATCACCATGCTAATGAAATAAGTACATGTAACAAAAAAGCTTCATATATTTTGGGTCTCAGATATGAAATTTATTTGTTTGTTTGTTTATTGGCACCAGTTCTCACTGTGTAACCTTAGTTGGTCTGCAACTCACTGTGTATACCAGACTTAAATCAGAGATTCTCAAACAGATTCTTCCGTCTTCTCTTCCCACATGCTCAGATTAAAAGTGTGATCCACCATGGCTGGCATCATATGCAATTTCCAAAAATAATATTTTCCACCTACAATTGGCGAATCTATGGCCACAGAATCTACATTATGGAAAGCGGACTGCCTTTCCTTTCCTGGCTTTCCCTAGTGTGATTTAGTTCTCATTGTTTCTGTATCTCTCTGACCTATTTGGACGTTACATATCTGCATTCAGTATTTTTAGTGGTTGTCTCTAAATTTGAATCATGTACACTTGATGAAGAAAGTATGAAATATTCAGTGTAACACTAAGAACCTCTTTTGCTCTAAATGTGCTTCTTATACATAATTTATTTTACTAGTGATTTATTTTTATTGCATGTATTTCTCTTTTCTCTTTCCTAACCTTCTGTATGTTGAGGGGTGGGAGAATCTGCTCACACATGTGTAGAAGGCAGAGGACAACTTATGAGAGTTGGTTCTGTCCTTTCTCTATGTAGGTTCTGGAGATCTCAAGTCAGCAGACTTAGGGGTAAGCAACTTTCTCCATTCGGCCATCTCTTTAAGATGTGTTTTATTTTTAATTAAGACATATTGATAGGATTCAGTGTCATGTTTACATATCTACATGCATACATGTTTGTTGATCAAACCCAGTAACCATTCTGTTACTCTACTTTCTCTCTCCCCATCACCTTTCCCCGTCCCTATGTAATTACTCTTGATCTCTTTGTCTTATCTTAATTTTAGTTTTGACAAATGAGAGAAAATACAGCAAGCCTGTCTTTCTGTATCTGCCTAGCTTAATCTACTTAAAATACCTTCCAGTTCAATAAATATTACTGCAAATTAAAGTCTTTAATTCCTTCTTCTGGCCAAATAATTCTCCATTGAATATATCATATTTTCCTTTCCTCTCATCTACTAATAGACACATGGGCTGATGCTATTTCTTGGATACTGTG